>CAUYON010177519.1:0-10108 GCA_963573935.1 Arctocebus calabarensis | reverse complement strand
TTCCAGCCTATATATTTTAGACTAATATAATTTTAATTTGGTATAATAAATCTCAAAAATTATCTCTTTTAAAGTTAGTAAGTTAGAAGTTTTCTCCTGACCCTTCGAATATGTACCACACATGTGATCTCACCCTTTGTCCCATCAAAAATGTTTTCATATAGTAAACAAGAAAATATCATGAACGGTATGTCAATCAGGTTGATAAAATATCTCAGATTGCATGTTAAGCCCCCACACTGTACCCCATGGTTGAATTAATGTACACAGCTATGATTCAATTAAAAAAAAAGTTAGTAAGTTAGCCCATTGACTAATATTCTTTTACTATGTATGGGCATAACCTTACTGTGTAGGTATATGGGTGTGTCTAGGTATTCACCAAGAGCATGTGCTCAAATCTTAATGTATAATCAAGGTTTGAAAATTGAGGCAGAGTACACAACTTTTATAATCTCAGTTTTTGAATGAAAGCCTTGAAATGACCATTTGGAATAGGACCCAAATTGGGAACTATAATCAGTTATAATTGTCTGAATTCATTCAAACATCATGAAAAATGAATATACTCTTCTAAGTCTACGGAATCTGTATGTTTCTGACCCAAGAATTCTGTGGCTTATGCTATAAGGAGAATATCCTTTTAGTTGTTTTGTTTTACTTCTGTGTGTGTATGTGTCTTCCCATTTACTTTCACATAAATGACCAGAAGGCCTTTAACTTTTCCACCTCCTTGACTAAACTGTAGACAGGGTTTTTCTTGCCTCTTGGTCCCTAACCTTTTACTTTTAGAGTAATTATTTTATAAAATTTGTAATTGCAAATTCTTTCTCTGCGCCTTTGAGATGTAAATCATTTTCAAAGTCTCTGGCCAGTTTTACAACTCAGGGACCTGGGGGTTATCTCTTTGAAGTGTGATCAGGGAAGAGAGTGCCCCTTTCCCTAGTGTATGTGAGAGGGCGGGTGCTAATGTCGGTAGGTTCATTGCTCCAAGCAGTAAAACCACCTCCTCCTGCTGAGGCCAATTAGGTAATACCCACAGTCTATGATACTCCCATTGCCACCCCAGCTTTGCAAACCTCTCCTCTACTTTCTTTCATCAGAGTAGAGGTGAGGACTCAGACTGAATTCTGGCCTCTGCTCCTATGGCAATGCCCTTCCTTGTCTGTTCAGTTTTTTCAAGTGCAATTTTTACTTTGACATAAGTATATGAAAGAAACCTAGAAGTCAGTAACTGTAAGTTACCTTGCTTTTTTTAATTTCAAGTCTTACTAAATTTCTAATAACCCTTAATCCCTTAAAAATTAGAGCTCTCAGAAACCTTCCCTAATACCTACTGTCTCCTAATGGAAGATTCATTAATAAAAGACCTGTAACTGCCATAAAGATTATGGACACTAATCCTCAATCAATGCACACTGACAAGATTGTATGTAAAAATGCTCTGTGAGTAAAAGCTAGCACAGTTGGCATTTCATATTAGCAGCTTTCATATCCACAGATTCAGCCAGCTGCGGATAAGAATATGCTGGGGAAAAAAAAAACAGTACAATAACAATACAGAAATTTTTAAAATACAGATTGTATAATACAGTATATAAAGGAACAACTACTTTTAGAGTTTCAAAAGGTGAGTTGTCTATGGAGAAAAGTCAAGAATCTTTACAACTACCAGCTATGTGGAAAAAGTTATTCATTATAACCAGAAGCTGAAAGTAAGCAGGGGACGATGACTATTAAGAAGCAAAAGAGGGAACCGTGTCTGATAACTATCATTATTTTAGCTAAGGCTGTTCCTTTACAGAGTTATTATTATTATTGTTATTATTACTATTATTATTATTACTATTTTAGCTAAGCCTGTTCCTTTACAGAGTTTGATTATTCTTATTATTTTAGCTAAGCCTGTTCTTTCCCAGAGTTTGGGGACCCGTACTCCAGTTCTCACCTTTTACACCTCCAATAATTTATAAGTGTAGTTACAATTACAGAAAGATTGATAATATTTACTACTTTAAAACTAAAGTGTCATATTTATAGTAGGATGTATCATAAACTGAAAATGCTGCAGAAATTGGAGAAATAATTTGCAACACGTATAACCAACAGTGATTAATTCCAGTTTACAAAACAATGCTTGCAGAAAAAAAAAAGAAAAAGTAATTCAGTAGGAAAAAAATGGAGAGATTCATGAACAGAAGACACTAACATCCAATAAAGAAAATCCAAGAATCATAATATAATAGAACAAGGCAAAGTAAAATCAAAATAAAATGTCTTTTTCTATCCGGCAAAATGTCAAAAGTATTAAAGTTACACAAAATAAATATGTGCCTGCTGATGTAATATTTGTTATTATTTTCCAGACAAGAAAATGACAAATTATAGACCCTCATATTAATTACTTTATCATATGAGACAAGTGAAGAATGATATCTCAATTTTCCAAATGTATAAAAAGTTTGCACTTACTCTTAAAATGAAAACTAAATAGTAGTTATGAAAAGATTATTTCTAGAGACTTTGAGAATATTGTAGTTACCAAATACTTTAAAACATAAAATAAATTTATTCTTAGTAGTGATATATATATATATATATATATCCATGATGGAAACTATCTCTGATTGTTAACAGATGTAGTAAATTCATCAGAGAAGGCATTGTAGACCCTGCATATACTTTTCTAGGAAATTCTGTAATTGTGGAATCGAGTTCCAAAATCATGCTAAACTTTTAACCAATTTCCTAATACCTCTAAAATAGATAGGCCAAATAGGTTACATATTTTATAATGAGTGAAAGAGATTTTCATTTATTTTAGAAATTTAATTAAGACCCTAAAATTCAGCCAGACTTCAATGGAGTGGTTAAGAGTCATACTAGTTGCAAATTAAGTAATTTAGAGGCTACATTTAATCCTCTAAGGTAACCAGTTTATACAAATTTTAAAAATACATTAATCAAATAGGAAAATTAGCCAAGCATTATGGCATGCACCTACACTCCCAGCTATTAGGGGAGCCAAGGCAGGAGGATCACCTGAGCTCGAGAGTTTGAGGTTGCTGTGAGGTAGGATGACACTATGGCACTGGATCCCAAATGAGAGAACACGACCCTACCTCAAAAATGTGCTTATACACATTCATCAAAGAGTGTTTCTAAAACAACAAAATAATTAATCAAATTTTAGGTCATTTTTGAATGGTTCAAAATGAGAAATTGATCTCAATAAAAAATTAATAAAAATATTATTTGACAGAAATTAATATTGAATGATCATGAATATTGGCCCAACTCAGAACACACACACACTCCTACATACACGTTGTTAACAATTTGAGTTGAGTTGCGTGGAATTGTAATGGCTGCTTCATAAGAAATGCAGATATGCACACCTGAAAATGTTTAAAAAAAGATGATCATCATCTATTATAGAGCACTGAAGAGAAGATGATTATTGGTATATCTAGTTGGGTTTCACTGAAGCTCCCCACCAGTACTAATATTTTATTTTTCAAGAATAAGTAGACAGGAATAATTTTTCTTTTCTCCACTTTTTGAAAGGGATGATATTATCTTGAATTACACAAAAATATATTAAAGAGTACATTCTTCTTGGATTTTTAAATGAATAGGACAGCATCAGTTTGTTTCCTATCTAGAAACCTTAAGATAATGTTGGAATAAGAAAAGATCAAACAAACCTATCTGTAATGTTTTGAAAGTGCAAAAGAGCATGCTAATCATCTGTCAAGAGCCATTCTATTTCTTTGTCTTGGATAAGTAACTCTAGGGTTTTGGAAGCACAAGTAGCCACCCAGGTAAAAATATCACATTTTTCAGCTTCCATTTCTGCTACTTTCAACCTTGTGACTAAGGTCTCTTCTATTGACTGGGAGTGAAAGAAATAGATGAATCGCTTGGATAAGATTCCCAAGACAGACTGCTTGGCCATAATGTCCTCTTTCTCCTTTCCACACTGAGTAGCAGATATGAGCTAGGTTTTACAATGAAGAGGGTCACTAGGGAATTCTAGATGAAGACAGAAAGAAAAGTGGGTCTCAGGATGACTGTTGGAACGTCTATAAGGATGGTAAAATATTGGAAGGGCTTAAAAAACAAAATGTTGATGAGATATGCACCAGCTATGACTCAAATGAAATGTGTATGGAAAGCTAGAATCATTTTGGAAAATTCTTCACCAAATTCTTATAAAATTAAAAACATATCTATCTTAAGATCCAACAATTCTACACCAAGCCACTTAACCAAGAGAAATAAAGACATAGCCAGTGCTTGCTTCGGCAGCACATGTACTAATATGGGAAAGATTCAGAGAAGATTAGCATGGCTTCTGCGC
Source organism: Arctocebus calabarensis (assembly GCA_963573935.1). NCBI lineage: Eukaryota > Metazoa > Chordata > Mammalia > Primates > Lorisidae > Arctocebus > Arctocebus calabarensis. The sequence continues at coordinate 5,745 of CAUYON010177519.1, read as the reverse complement.
AAGGATGACATGCAAATTTGTGAAGTGTTCCATGTTAAAAAAAAAATATCTATCTATCTATCTATCTATATATATATATATATATATCCAAAGGGGAATGAAGACTTACTGTTTAATGGGTATACAAGTTCTATTTGAACAAATTCTGGAAATGGATAGTAGGTATGCTTATACAACATTCATGATGATTGCATTTACAATTACTCAAAACTAGAAAAGGTCAAAGTGTACATCAAAAAGTGAATGACAAATAATAATGTCAAGTACCCATTTAGAATAAGAGTCAGAAAATTAATGCCCAGTGGCAGTCTGGTCTTAGGCTTGTGCTTATGTAGCTTGAGTGCTCCAAATGGTCTTTATGTTTTTTTTCTTTTTTTCCTTCCTCTGTTTAATTTTTTTTTTTATAGTTGGGGGTTCATGGAGGATACAAAGAACCAGGTTACATTGATTGCACTTGTTAGTCAAAGTCCCTCTTATAAATATGCCCTGCCCCCGAAATGGTGTGCCTACACATGGTGATCCCCTTAACCCCCTCCACCATTCCCTCTCTTCGCCAGCTGCTGCTTCCCCTGCACCCCACCATATACTAGGCCATTAATTGTCCTCATATTAGAATTGAGTACACAGAATTCTTGCTTCTCCATTCTTGGGATGCTTTACTAAGAATATTGTGAACCACTTCCATCCACGTTAATACAAAGGATACAAAGTGTGCATGTTTGTTAGCCATTGGTCTATCTTCTTTAGAGAAGGTTCAAGTCACTTCTCTTACTCATTAACATAAAGGATTGTTGGCTTTTTTCATGTTGATTAATTTGAGTTCTCTGTAGATCCTAGTTATCAAGCTCTTGTCCCATCAAAATATGCAAATATCCTTTCCCATTGTGTAAGTTGGCCCACATCACAAAATCTCAAACCTGCAGATGCTGGTCTTTACATTTTAAAAGGAGATAGATAGATGGAGAAATAGATTAATATGTGATGAGACTAGTATGTGCCAGCATGTGGCCAGCAAAGCCTAATATATTTGTTATCTGAATTTTTTACAGAAAAAAAAATTTTAACCCCCTATTTAGAAGACAATTGCTAAGCAATAACTGAACACATTTTTGAAAAATGCACTAATGTAAATATATTTAATAAACATTGCACTGCATAAAAGAAGCTAGACACAAAAGATTATCGGGAATGGTTCAATTCATATAAATTTATAGAATGGGCAAAAGCAGGTGAACGAATTTACGTCAGCAAAAGTGAACAAGCGGACAACATCTGTTTCTTAATGTGATACCCTCAAAACTATACAAGATTACTTATGTGAGGTGAATGCCAAAAATTTATAAAATCAAAATTTAATTATGAGGGAATAATAAAAATATCAGGAAAATGTTGACACACATTGCACAGAAAAACTGGCTTACATTCTTCAGAAATATCAATGTCATGTCCTGAAAGTCAAATGAGGTGTGAATAATCATTCAAGTTCGAAATAGGCTAATGGATGAAGACAGTTAAGTGCAATGTGCGCCTAGCAGAAATGCTGTGAAGCAGCGGTTCTCAACCTGTGGGTTGTGGCCCACAGGAACTATATTAAAGGGCCGCAGCATTAGGAAGGTTGAGAACCACTGCTATAAAGGGTATGAATGGGATTGTTGGCAAATTTTGAATGTGCATTGTAGTTTATATAATGACTGGGCTGTTTCTGTAGACAAATGTCATTAACCTCAGGAAATTTGTGCTGAAGTGTTTTAAGGGTTAAAAATCTTCAACCAAATTAAATTTCCAAATGACAGTTAATTTGGTATTAAGTACAAGTTAAGTTTGCATAGCATGTAAGAGCCTTTGATGCATAAAATTTACATAAATGATAAAATCCACACAATCTAGTACTTTCTAAATGTGGAAGTTTTCTTTAGAAATGCTCATTGCAAGTAGAGACCAATCTGGAAGCTTTTTGATTCCTCAGAATAAAGAGTAAGAGAAAAACATTTTATCAAAGATCATAACTAGATTTATTCAAAATTTAAATGGCAACAATATTTTATTTATTTCAAAGTACCAGATATAAAATCCCAATTTCTTCTACTTATTCATTTAAATTTAATACAGCTTGACATGTAATTATAGTGAGATTTACCTCCTGTGACAGCAAAATACTGAAATTTCAAGAACAGATATAAGGGCAATAAAGGGGTGAAAAAATAGGGCAATAATCTATTAGGGATATTTGAATGTGTTAATTTCTAAATAGGCCTATGTGAAGACAGGTCTATGTGAGGTGAAAACCAAATAATAACATAGCCAAGTAAGTGGCCATAAGCATGACTCAAGTGTATCTTAGGAAAAAATTAGTGAACATGGAAGGTCAAAGCTGACCCCATTTTTGTGGGCCATCTTAAACTTAGGAATTGCCCCCAAAATAGTCTGAGCTGTATGGGTGAGGGGGAGAATTCTAAAGAGCAATATAACCTACGAGAGAGGCAAAGGGCCAGGATGTCTGCAAATAATAACAGCAAAAGGACAGGAGTGAGAGATGATGTAGCCAATGCCTGCAAGGCTCCTGAGCTTTACCCAAGGGTGAAAAAAAAGTGGTCCGGAGTCTACCCTAGAAATTACAGGCAACGCTAGTCCCTTCTCCCACCCTACGTTATGAGGAACCTCAGACTGTGAGCAACTTCTCTGTCAGACAGTCACATGTTGTGAACCTCAGTTCGATCAGGAAAGTATTCCCTTTCTCCTGTTTGTCACTCTCCATTTTCATTAAGGCAGAAGGTTGATATTAGTAAAATCATGAAAGTGTGATTTTATTTATACTGACTAGACATCCAATACAGTATCAATGGAAATGTCCCCACAAACAGAAAACAAAACTCCCTTTAGCATTTTTAAGTACATTTCATGTACTCTGGTATGAAATACATGGGAGCAATAGATTTATATAAATTACAAACTACTAACTTTACTGTATCCATTCAAACAAGGCAAATTTGGGCTAAATATTCAAATATCTGGAATTAAAAATGTAAAACAAAACTCCCTAAACAAAATACCTCAAGAAAATGAGACAATGCAATGAAGTGAATTCCCACTTAAGTCTACACAATGCTGAATTACTATTTCTCACTAATTTTGTACTGCAAAGAACGAAATGGAGTATGATTAGGGAAGAATTATTTTCAAATTGCTTTTTTGATGTCATATGAATAATCTTTCATAGATAGACATTTTCATTTGTTTAACATTAAATATATTCAAGTCCAGAGATTATTCTTAAAAATGCCAACCTTTCAACAATGCAACAGAGTCACTATTAGGCTCATTAAAATGTGCTCCCATAAAAGTTTTTATTTGAGGAAACTAAACCTAAACCTGATTATAAAGCTGTGAGTCACAGATTACATTCTTAACCCTATAACTCAAACAGATTAAGTTGGTATGGTATCTTCTGCTTTACATAGCAGCACAGGGCCAGATTTATGATTTGCTATTTCCTCTCCTTTTTACAAGCTTTGCCACAGAACTGGGTTTTAGAATTTTAAGGCCTCATATGTTTCCTGAAAGATAACATTGCACCGTGTAACTTTGACCTTCCTCGTGTTCTAAAATTTCACTGAATTGCCATTCTAATTCTCTTCTTACATGCCCAGGAGGAAACCATAAAATAAAAATCAACATAGAAAATACTATTTGTAACTGATAATGGACAAAAGGCAGGCGATCAAGGCCTGCCGTGTACAGTGATTGTCGCAGCTCGATTGCTCCCCTTTAAAATTTAAATAATAAATAGAATTAAAATTAACTTAGACAAAAAGTTAAATGAATCAGTTTAGGGAATAAAATATTATTTTGAAGGAGACTGATTATTTCATTTAAGGGAATTTGTCACTTGGGTATTATTTAATTTACCCTTTGAGTCTCTTAAATAAACCAGAACAATTCAGTCACAGTTCACATAAACTTGTGACATCTATCTGCATTATTTTCATAAGGAGATATATCTTATTATCTTTACCAAAGATTTATTAAGTGTTTGTTATATGTCAGGTTTGGAGGATCAAGATTTAAAGATGAAGTCCCAATAGTTACAATCTATCTGACAGTAGAAAGGGATACTGCCAGAAGATTGGAATAAAATCAAAAAGGTACTATGGTTTTTCAATTTTAGGATTTCTGATAATGATCCTGAGAATACTTAGAAAAATTGAGAACTCAATCTCACATACAATACACAGCCAATTTTGCAGTAATTTTACATATTCATTTGTCCAGTGGTAGGAGACTACTCCAGGTGCTGGCCCAGAATCAGCAACTGTTTCTGACCTGCAGCTACTGTCTATTCACTTTGGCAGTTGTAGGATGAAGGGAATATAGACCATTCATTTATCTTCCAGGAACCAGGTAAATACTTGTGAAAGGCCCACATGCCAACTCTGACTCTAAATTATTCCAGGTAACAAGAGGTAATGATTGTAACAGGATGAAGCACAAGAACTGATGGATTTAGGTGGTATTTTATTTTATTTTATTTATTTTATTTGACAGAGTCTCACCCTGTTGCTTGTGCTAGAGTGCTATGGTGTCAGCCTAATTCACTATAATCTCAAACTCATGGGTTCAAGTGATCCTCCTACCTCAGCCTCCCAAGTAACTGGGACTGAAGGAACTCACCACCATGCCTGGCTAATTTTCTATTTTTAGTACAGATGGGGGTCTGTCTTTGCTCAGGCTGGTCTTGAACTCCTGACCTCAAGCAATCCTCCTGTCTCAGCCTCTCAGAGTGCTAGGATTACAGGCAAGACTTACCTCACCAGGTCATATTTAAGGTATTTTAAGTTGTGACACAAAATGTTTTGCAGATGAAGAACTTTGTATATATCTCTTTGAACATATTTCTACTCTAAGAATGTATTAAATAACTCAAGAAGTAATTGAAAATTACTAGTAAATGTATTAGCCCATGATTTGTAATTTACCTTTGGTATTTCCAAATATGAACAAGTAAATTAATAAGAAAAATAAGAAATTATATCATAAAATATAATATATAGGTAGGTAGTGAATACAATATAATGCCCATTTTTTCCATTAGTTAACCTTGGATAAGGATATGAAATTTTTTCTAAACAATAATTGGTTGCTTTATTTTGGAAAATAAATGAAGAAAGTTATGGAGCCTCATGTCTTGTTATTAGTAACAATTATTAATTTAAAATTAATAGACATTTGAGTCTCTTCTGGATTTTTGTATGCTTTGGCAAATTATTTCCTATCTCTATAAAGTATTTGAACTCTAATTTGAAAAGCAAAGATAATGTAAGATGAGATATACAAAATGACTTATGAAAGTAAAAAGCCTCTAATTTGAAACAGAGCTCAAAATTGTATTTAGCGACTATTTTAGGGGAGGAGCCAAGATGGCAGTCTGTAGCCAGCTTTCTGCAGATGCTCCTGTCCAGAAGGAGAGTTAAAGGACAGAAATTTAGCAAGAAAGCCAACAGTTTGGAGCTGAGTCAAGAGACAAGGTCGAGGAACACACATCAACCCTATTGGAGCAACCTGCAACCCCAAGGATACAAATAAAAGGTACAGAGCACATCACCGGGCGGACGGGAGTCCCCTCCCCCAAGAGAACAGCTCACAGTATACGCCATACCTCCATACAAACAAGCGAGCAGAGTTCGGCTGTCCTCCCACTCTACCCCACGGGAGAGACCCTCTAAAAACCGGACCTCCTTCCCCTGTGCC
>CAUYON010177516.1:0-17862 GCA_963573935.1 Arctocebus calabarensis | reverse complement strand
ATTTCTGACATCTCAGCCATTTGTTTATGAATGGGATCTTCTGTTGTGTCTCCTTTGTCATTCCTTGGGGGAGTTGATCTACTCTGATTATTCATGTTGCCAGAGTTTTTCTGCTGATTCCACCCCATGATTATTTTTCACCATTTGACTAGAGAAGCTGGCAAGGTGAAATTGAATTGAGGGCTCCTGGAGTTGTAATTAACCAGACCTTTACCAAAGAACTGGGACTGGTGATTGCAGCTTTTCCTTAGAACTTTACAAAGATCCCATTCAGAACTACTGCCTGAAAGTCTAGGCAGTAGAGCTGACCAGTATTTAACTAGTCTCTGTCCAATCCTTGTGAATCACTGTCTTTGTGCTGAAATCTCAGCTGTGGAGATATATAAGCAACTAAGACACGCCCCCCTCCCCACTCCACAGGTGACAACTGGAAGAGGAGAATCCCACACTCCCACAACAACACAAGCAGGGTACAAACTTGGTGGGTTCCTGGGTGATCAGCCCAGGTCAAGAGTTCCAAACCAATTGTCCTGGTTGACACAAGCACTGACCAGATGGGAGAGTTCAAAAGGTCTTCAGCATGTGACAGCAAGTGTCTACTGGCAGCTCAATTTTACACCAGGGGGAGTGACTGTGGAGCTACCACCTCTGTCAGGGGCAGTGCTGCCACTCTTGGGGGTGCTGTCACAGGTTTGGGGTACTGCTGTGTTTGGGTCACAGAATCCTGGGTAGGGAACTGGAGGGTGGAGTCGCTGACCCTCAGTCTCATGCTGAAGGAGCCAGGCATGGAACTCCTAGGGTGGAGCCACTGATCCCTGGCCTCGGGCTGCAGGAGGTGGGTAGGAAGCTGGAGGGCAGAGTTGCTGGCCTGGGAGGCCTCCCAGGTTCAGGAACCAGGCAGTTGTTGGCAGCTGTGTTGGAGTCGCTGGCTGCCGGCTGTAGGTTGCAGGAGCCAGGTGGGATTCTCTACTTTGGCCACTGGTCATGGGCGACTGGTGGGGACCCAAGCCACCCACTGCAGGCTGCCGAGTTGGGGAGTTGGTAGGCTGCAGTCCCTGGTGATTGGTAGCGCAGGACCTGTGCTATGCTGTTTCCAACATGGGGCAAGTCTCTCTCCTCTTGTGACTCCCTGGCTCTAATAAAGTTATAGTTTCAGCACAACTGTCCCACAGCACATGAGGTGCCCTGCCCTAGCAAAAATCTACCAAACACTCTGGATTTTGCAGAAGGTTGTCTTCCAGACTGCCAGGAGGGGGTGGGGGATGGACCTTTCTCCCAGTTCAGAAAGTAGGGAGAATATTAGATCAACTTTTGACCCAGGCAAGAGACTGCCCGGGCTTGCAGCAGTATCTTTCCTTGGAGGGAGTCCTGGCCCTCAGTTGTTCTCTCCCCTTTGGTGAAACAAAAGGTCCTCTGTTCTCTACTCACCTCAAGCAGCTCTCTGGGGTTGGAGGAGAAGGATTCCCATCCTCTTTGGGATGGTTTTTGTACCTTAAATTTGTTCTTACAAGCTGAATAGCTCCTTCAGTGGTTCCAGGCTGATGCTCTGAACACCAGAAATGATGGAGTAAACAGGATGTTGCTAATACAACTTTGATCATTTTGAGGAGAATGGCCTTGGCTCCAATTTACTATGGATGATACTTAGCCTAACAGGTAAGTAGAAAGAATACAAGCAGGGCAATGTAGAAATATTTATGATTCCTGCCTCTTATTTTCTGTCCCCCGCCCCACTTTAAGAAGGAGAGATGCTAATTGATTAGTCAGATTTAAAGACTATGTTTTCTTGCTTGCTGAATTAAAAAAATGCAGGTCTGACCCTGTCTCTTCTAAAAGTAGGAAAACTAGCTGGGTATGGTGGCAAATACCTGTGGTCCCAAATACTTGGGCGGCTGAGGCAAGAGGATTGTTCAAGCCCAAGAGTTTGAAGTTGCTGTGAGCTATGACACCACAGCACTCTATCCAGGGTAACAGACTGATACTCTATCTCAAAAAAACAAACAAACAAAAAATATGCAGGCTCTTTTACCTTCTATCCTGACGTGAGAGTCTAAGAGAGCCAGAATCTTTTCTTTTTCTTTCTTTCTTTCTTTCTTTCTTTCTTTCTTTCTTTCTTTCTTTCTTTCTTTCTTTCTTTCTTTCTTTCTTTCTTAGAGACAGAGTCTCACTTTATCATCCTCTGTAGAGCGCAGTTGTGTCACAGCTCACAGCAACATCCAACGCCTGGGTTTAGGTGTTTCTCTTGCCTCAGCCTCCTGAGTAGCAGGAACTACAGGTGCCTGCCACAATGCCCAGCTTTTTTGTTGTTGTTGTTGCAGTTCGGCCGGGCCAGGTTTGAACTCGCCACCCTCAGTATATAGGGCCGGCACCTTACTCACTGAGCCACAAGTGCCACCCTTTTTTTTTGAGAAAGTCTCAAGCTGTTACCTTGGGTACAGTGCTGTGGCATCATAGCTCACACCAACCTCCAACGGGGCTCAACCCATCCTCTTGCCTCAGTTTTTCTGTTTAGAAGAGATGGAGGTCTTACTTTTGCTCAAGCTCGTCTCAAACTTGTGAGCTCAGGCAAGCCACAGCCTCCCAGAGTGCTAGGATTATAGGTGTGAGCTACCCCCTTGTCCCCCCCATCCCCTGGCAGGGAGCCATAATTTTATTCTGTCTCTGTGCCATAGTCTCTGCCTGTCTCTTCCTTGTTCTCTCTTTTACCTTGTCCCTCTTCCACCTGCACTGCCTCTTTACACATATACAGGGAAGTGGAAAGAAGGGAGAAATAAATAAGTACAAACACAGTGAAGCCCACCTGTCTGTTTGTATTGGGAGACTTGAATTCAGTCTCAGGAATATAGCAAAGTCCTTAACCTTTACTAATTGTACCTACCATTGGTTATGCATTTTAGACACATTCTGTAATCTTTATGTATTAATTGATGTGTGAATTATATACCTGTACTAAAAATATGTCATAGATAACATAAGACATTCATAGAAATAGAAAGTAGGAAAGGATGAGATAAAAATAAATACAAGATTGTTCCAATATTTTCTTCCTGCTTGAATGCATGGCTGACTTTATCGTTGAGTGACCTGTGTAGAACGGCACCATGCTTGGTTTAATGCTGTGCTACTGCAATCTTGAAATTCTTAAATAATTGGAAAATGTGTCTCTGCATTTTCATTTTGCACTGGATGCTACAAATTATGTAACTGGCCTTGCCTACATGCATCCCCTTTCCCTCTCCCTGGGCTATGATCACTTTTTTGAAGATCCTTAGCTTAAAGGATCAATCATTCCAAGTCCCTTAGTGTCCTTCAAAGCTTTTTGTGAGTTTGTGCTTATTTATTTCTCCCTTCTTTCCACTTCCCTGTGTAGTTTAGGCCCCAGATATACAGAGCTACTTGCTGTTCCCAAACATGCCATGTGGCTTCACAACCACACCTTTGCGTGGTGTGTTTCCCTACAATGACACCAGCTCAAATGTCACTTCTACTGGATTACTTGCTGAATTATAACTGCTTTTAGAGAAGAGAGAGCTTTGTACATGTATCTAATTAGATTAATCTGTGAGGCTGTTTCAAATGCAAAAACCCAGTGCCCCATGTGCAGTATGTGTTCTGTAAGTGTTTGCTGAATTAAATAGATACAAAGAGGATTAGGCAAAGCTCTTTTGCTATATCATGTTTTGTTTGATATGTCACAGAGGAACTTAATATAAGCCATCCTAAGACAAATCAGGGTTCTTCTGGTCCAAGGCACTAATTTGCCAGGAGAAGAAGGCACAAAAGGGGCTCAAGGATAACAGGAACCTGGCTGGGAGGCTGGCAGGGCTTTATTTCACCTTTTTTCTCCCCCTTTCTCTCTTCATCCTCTCCTGCCTGGTTCTTCTCAGGAGCTGGAAACTGGTCATTGGAAGCTGGCATGCTCACACCTCAAATCTCTGTGCTAGAAAGTTTGGTGCTCTAGTCTGGCTCATGTAGGGCCAGTTGCCCATCACTGGACCAACCCTTGATCTCAGTTTCTCCACCATCCTGGGTTGTGTGGGTGTGTGTGAGGGAGGGAAAGGAAGAGATGGAATTTCACAAATTCTGGCAAATGTAGCTGAGTCCATGGACGGTTTTTTAATTTCTTTCTATCTCATATACATACTGTTCCCACAATTTATTTCAAATTCCTGCCACGGTTGCACTGAATCAAATATTTATCTATAGCTATGTTTAATTTGTATAGTTTCAATAACACACATCTACGTTTCTAATTTGCTATTTCACTGTAATATTCCTTTCTCTTTTAAAATTGTGAACATTTAACGATGATACTCAAGTGAGAATATGGAGTTTTAGTAAACACAGTTTGAAGGGTAAGCTTGAAATCATAGAAAATAAGTAGGATCATCAGGGAAACTCAGAAAAGCAGGAGTCAGTGAAGGGTGTGGCAGACACGACATTGTCCTTCATGATCTGGTAGGGAGGATGGCAAAACTATCCTTTGTCATTACTAATTGGGAATAAACAGCAGGATTCAAATCAAATGATTCAGGATGTTGTTAGAAAACTATCAAGATATATGTTTTATTAAGTTTAAATGTGATTAAGTGTAAAACTTTTCTCACATGAGAAAATCTACACATTTAGCTGTTCAGCATCATCCTCAATCTCAGGGAGAATATTCTCATTCACCTATCTCCAAAATATACATTTTTCCCCATAAGAATGTGAAACAATTTTTGTAGTTTTGCTTTTGAAATTCTTTAACTAAAAGTAACTTATTTAATTCAGGGCTAGCTACAATTTTTTCACAAACTTTTTTATGCTTGAGATATTTTTGAAAGAGAGAAATTTTCTCCTGAAATATTTAGATTAAATACTTCTTTTAAAGTATTTATGTAAGTTATTTGCTTTCCCCCTGTTTTTTTTTCTTTTTTTTTTGGTAAGAATTAAGAGGCTCAAGATGGTGAAGTCTGGGCTTTTATATCCTTCATCAAAATAGAGTACATCGTACACCAAGATAAAAGTTATTTTCTAAGAGAAATTAATTATGAACTGGGAAGTGGTTTTGTAAATGTTATATTTGCCATATATATGAATACCCATATATAGTCATACTGAATTAGTTGGAGAAGATGTTGGTTAGAGTTTACAAATTAAAGACTGATTTGTTATGTTACTGTTTAGAAAAAATGCCTCCAGAAAAGACAATCATCTAGATGGGGAGAATTTATTAAACTTTTATCTTAATAATTGAGAGAAGGACCACAAATTTGACTTACTTATCAACCTATAAGAACCTGAATACTCTCAATAAATAACCATAAGGCAAAACTATGAATGTTTGTATGGCATACAACACACATACTGAAATGAAGATGATGTTTGAGAACTGATTAAAGAAAGATGATTGTGAAGACTCTGAGTCATTGGAAATTCTTTATTCATGTGGACGTGATGAAAATTATAACTTAGTGGTAAAATAAAGCATAACATCATTACTATCTTTTTGGGCTGAAAATAAATTTCTCTGGCACATATTTCTCCAAAACAGTAAAACAGGCTGACTAGTGGATTAGAATCATTTCATCTTAACAAATGACAGAAACGACTTGATTTCTCACTGAGAAAATATGCTGATCAAAATTTCCATCAAGTGTAAGCCGAAAATGTTGGCACCTCATTGGCACTATTTTGGTTTCTCACTTAGGTGATTACTCTGATATAAAAATAAAGCATAAAACCAACCAAACAAACAGTCTCTTTCTGCACAAAACATAAAACCATCATCAAAAGCTGATTCTATTTATATACACACGAGTGAGCATCGACTCTCTAAATGGTGTCATATCAAGAGAGAGGAGGGCATTTGTCTAGCTGCTCATTCTGATCTATCAAGTATCAGTTCAGTACAATTCTGTCTGGATCTTGAATGTGACACACTTCGTACCGCTGCCTCAGTGGTAAGAGAGGTGGGACATGGCTGGGCTATTTAATGCAATTTTTAGTAATTTGAAATCAGAATGTAAAATATGCACTTGTGTTATCACAAATTACACAACAGGTAAAACATTTCATGTTTGTGGTAGATTTGCTTCATGAAGCAATCCTTGGTCTCCCGAGGGATATTTTGTTCACGCTTACGTATTTTAACGATGTGTGTGTGTGTGTGTGTGCAAGCCAAGATCTCTGGTTTGGGCATTTTGAAGTCAAATCTGAAAAACTGAAAAAACAAGTTCAAGGCAAGTGGGAGGGTCAGGGGTAACTTGCCCAATGGGAATTGAGGATTATGACCAAGAGAAGGAAATAGAGTTAACAAAAGAAGCTGGGACAGGGAAGCAGGGCACAGGTGCTTACAGTGCCGGGAAGTACGCTCCCTGTGCCCTCACGGTGTGGTTGGCTCTTGTCCTGAGGTTGGGCTGTTATCCTTTGAGCTCTCAGGTCGGGCAGCACAGAAAGGTAGAACTTGATTTTCATAGGAAGGGTCCAGATATTCCCAGTGTAGATCCTCCAGGGGAGAGGATAATCCTAACATAGGAGGACGGACTAGACCACTGAGGCAGCGGTACGAAGTGTGTCACATTCAAGGTTCCTAGCCACAGCCCTTTAATACAGTTCCTGTGGGTTGCAACCCACAGGTTGAGAACCACTGGACTAAAAGGTGAAGTTTAGCAGAGAGGGGAGGGTACTCAGTCCCATCTCAGGCACTTGCTCACTGGGGCCTAGAAGGGAGGGGGTAGACAAGTTCTGCAGTATTCCTTGGCTCTTGCCTTGGGGCCTCCCTTGAGTGGGGAGAGAAGTAGACTGAGGAGGCCTGAGGAGGAGAGACCACAGCTTGTGGTCTGAGGACATTCAAATCCAGATCTAAGTTTCCTTTTGGTTACTTTCCCCCTTATCTTTGAGAATTTACTAACATTTTATTAAATACATCACCTGTGTTATGGAGAATGGAAGGAAGGGAATTCAATCAAAAGAAAAGAGAGAGAGACCCTTCAGACCATCAGGGAGTGGGAGCAGAAGGAGCCTCCCATGAGGAATGTGACTCTCAGGGAACCAGAGCTGAAGCTACCATGTCCAGTCATTCTTTCATGTATGAAGACTTTTTGGGTAGTCTTTCCTTTTTAGGGGTAGGGAGAGATTAGAAATCTTATGGACTAAGAGAATTACATGGTGTATCACAGAAGTACTACTAAGAATCAATTAGAGACTGAATCTTTGAATGTTTTCTTATTAGGTAGGTAGAGCTGGGAAGTTTTTTCTTTTTCCTTATTATTATTATTTTTTTAATTTTTAGAGATGGGATCTAGCTATGCTGCCCAGGATAGAGTGCAGTGGCTATTTGTAAGCGTGACAATAGCTCACTGCAGTCTCACTCTCCTTCATCAGTGTCTGGAGAAGCTGGGATCATGGGAGCATACCACTGCATCCAGCAGTTTAAAAATTTTTTTTTCCAGGGAGCAACTTCTCCATATTTCTTGATTAACTGTTTTTCTTTCCCTTGGCTCAGGCAAAGACTAGTCATTTAATATCTCTTGAGATAGGGTGATGATAAATGGGCCTACTGCAGTGCCTGACACAGTGAAATACAGTGTTTATTGAGTAAGTGAATTAATGAATCCTTGAATCAATGAAGATGATGCAGCCACAGTCCCCATGGCTCATGGAAAGGACATACCAACAACCACATTCCAGTGAGATAGGTGCTGTAACAGGCCAGTGAATACTGAACTACAGGAATAAAAACTAATAGAAGGATTTATCTTACCTTTGAAATGAGAAGAGGGGAGGATTGTGGAATAGGGGTTGAGGAAGTATTCAAAGGTGATGAGGTTCTGAATGGAACATGAGGATACATCTATTATTTCCTGGTGGGGAATATTTGAGAAAAAAATTACTATGAGCAAGATATGGCTCTTAAAATAAATGAGTCAATAATTTGTGGTTAACTTATGAATAAAATCTCTGGGCTCTGAGATGTAATTTTTACACCACTTCACTTTGTTCAATTGTGCGTAGAGGACAATGCAAGGGAAAGGCTCACAGAATCACCTGCAGCCTCTGAATTTTCTATAGTTTGGGTGAGAGTTGCATAACTCTGCAAATATTACCTAAAGCTTTATGTAAACCTCAGGGGGCCCTTGTTGTCAGAGAAGTCATCTTGTTTTTGTGTCTGTGGTTTAGAAATAGGCAGAGATAGATGGTCGAGGCTAGGAAGATAACGACAAGTAGGTTACTATAAAATTAGAGCAAGTTACAGCCTTCCATACCTAGCAGAGACTATAAAACAGGATTAGGACATGTCTGATAAAATAGAAACACAATTAGGAGGCCTTAATTTATCCAAGGACTCTTTGTCCTGAAGAGAAGAAGTGACATTTGTTTGGAACATTTTGGGAGAAACTGCAGATGGGAGGATAGTTTAGTGCACACCTCAGGTTTTCTTTTTCCTAGTTGGGCTTCCTGGATTTGCACTTGAGACATTTGGAGATTTGGGGCTACATAAAATCTAAACAAGCTGTATTTTTGAAAAATTTGGTCATAGAGGGAGGAAATGCAAGGCATATTTGGTGCTCCATTGAGTGTGGAAGAAATTAGTTTTGCCTACTATATGGGGAAGATATAGCAAAGCTTTACTGCCCTATAGACTGAAGAGAGTGTATGTAGCCTTGGCATCTGGGAATGGCAACGTTGGAAGCCCCAAGGACAGCAGTATCCTGGGGTTAAGTGTCAGCTTCTCACCCAGGGCAGTGGTGGCAGCGAAGGGGAGGCACTGCCCTAGAGAGGCTTTGTGAGTTTCAGAAAGTGATGATAATTAAGTCCAAAGAGGGGTGGAACCCAGACATGTGTGCCTGGGGGCTCCCAGAAAGAACTGGGTATCACTCTGGGGCCAAGGGAAAGGCCGTGAAGGATTTTAGTTAATGTGCTTCAGTTTTCTTTTCCAGGTTAGTGAGGCCTGGGAAAGTCAGGTGTTGACTTAGGAAAATCAACAGTAACTAAGGGCTCCAAAGTGTTACTTTGAGTAGGTGCATAGACACAGAAGAGGCTTGACAGTGAAGCTATCAAAAAAGAAGGAAGATCAAATTGTGTGGGTTTTGGAACACTGGGGGAAACAGCAATTAGATGTGATCAGAACAGACACTGGTTCATTTGTCTCACAGAGATTAAGGAGTCTGCCTTTCTTCAGTGAGCTGGAACAGAAGAGGCAAATCATTACACACGGTCTAACTTGAAAGGCTGAGTAACTGTGACTGCATAGGTACAATAAACGTATTGTTCTCATTACAGAACGTGAGTGTAGCGGCTCTCAATGGATCCATTTGCTATTTCTCTAAAGATTTTTGATATTTTAAGTTTTCTTGTACTGAAAGACCTTGACTGAATGGATCCAGATTTTTTTTTTTTAGGTTAAAATGAGGGTGTCCAGAGAGAATGAAACCAGGTAATAGGCACCATTCACAGGACTTTGTCATTGCGAGCTTATTTTTCTCCTGGTATGTCACTGTTAGTTTGAATGACTGCTTATTATTTCATCCATCACATGTATGCAACATAAATCACCAAGCCATCCATTTATGTACTGAGTATAAATCTTATTCAATAAACACAGGTGAGCAAGAAATGTCACATCTCTATTTGATTTAAATCAAATTAAATAAGTCTCTGAGCTTTTGTCTGATAGAGTTGCTGAAAAATTCCAATTCAGTCACCATTGGGGTTCCCTATCTTTTGTCCCAAGGTCATTTAAAGGTTCTAGGAGCCTCACATTAGCACTTAAATGCCAAGGAGGCCCACTGGGTGCTGCAGCGATGATCCTTACCCAAGCCCACCTGGACCATTGAAGTTTGCAACTGTGTTGCTTCTCTCTAATGATTATGGAGGCCAAGAATGTGACCAGGAAGAGAAAAATCCAATCACAACAGGCCATAGGTGTTTTGGTCCAGGTTGGGAGTCCTGAGGATCTAGAGGTATACTTTGAAGCCATCCTCTTGGAGATTCTGCTCTCAGCCAAGAGGACTGGCAAAGGGTAGGACCAGGTCCCTGATACCTGCTAGCACTGTCAGCCTCTGTTCTTCTTCCAGCCTGGAAGCCTCCATGTGCATGCCTCCTTCAACTCTCAGCATAATCTCAGCAACCAATCAGTGTTTTGGAGAACAAATGTTCAAGAGGCTATTGTTCCCAACAGCTTTGGTTGCTTGCTGTTACAAACTTCCCTCAAAACAAAGAAGCTTGAAATAGGATATATTTATTCCAATATGCTCAGAAATAGCAATTTCAAATTACTACCTCAGTGAGTATTCCTGCCTTGTTTACTCAACATAGAGTGATTACTGCTAACTAGGTGACAGAATCTGGACTGGGCACCGAGAACGTAATGGTGAGGATGAGAGGGTCTGATCGCCATCTTCAAGGCCTGTGTCGCAGTGGATGATATACATGACAGTTGATGACAGCACAGACTGTGGAGTGTCACTCTGTCTAGAATTGGAGGTGCACAAATCCTTCGTAGGTAATGTTTCATGGATGGAGGATGGAAGAAGAGCAGGAGTTAGCCAATCCAATCAGCACAACCTTTTGGGGGTATGAAAGAGCTGGCATGTGTTAAGAATTGGAAAATTAACAACACTGAAGTTCAAGGTGGGGTGTGAAGGGGAATGAAGTTAGAGGAAACACGGCCCCAATTATCAAGAAACTTGTAATACAACCCAAGATTCTTAGAGTGAGGAGGGCTGGCTCACTTAACACCCATTGCAATCTCATTTTTCTGGCCTTAATTTTCCAAGGTGGCTGGAAGGTTAAAATATTCAACTTCTTGGAATCCCTTGGAGGTAGGAGTGACTGTGTGACCCTGTTCTGGCCAAGTTATGTTGAGTAGAAGTTTGCAATTGCTGCTCCTATACCCAGAATGGCAGCACTGACCAGAAGTCATCGCTGGATGGGGAGTGCAGGGAGAACAATCCTGCTCCCTGATGGCACCATGGAGCTTCTGGACCAGTGCCGAGCTGCCTCCCTCAGCCTGCTCACGAGTGAAGTGGGGAAACCCACATTGGGCTAGCTTACCTTGACTGGGTTTCCTGCAGGTGGATGTTAATCCCAGCACAGACAGCCATCGGAATGTGTGAAGTGTGAGAGTTGATATTTTTATTTTAGAATGATTGCTCTAGCTGCTTTGTGGAAACTAGTTTGGAGGGGGTCAGGAGGCTGTCAGGACACAGAGCAGAGTTTGCTACCAGGTGGGAGAGGAAGTGGGTCTAAGGCAGTGGTGGTGGAGACACACAGAGTGATCTGAGAAGGGCTCCTGGAGACGAGGAGAGTGGAAGTGGGCAAGACGAAGTGGCTGAGAGGATTCTGGCTTGAGTCAGTGTGCAGAATGAGCATTTGGTATATTTCTGATTATTCACTTCCCTAAATAATGCTGGGCTTAAAAAAAAGCTTTTCCATATTTTGAATAATTTCCTCAGGATAGAGAATGTAATGAATGTTTCCAAGTTTTCAACCATGACTATAGAGATTTGGAGCTCTGGGGAATTCCTGAAGTCTCTAGTAAATGACTCCATCCATTTTCCAGCTTAAGAATAATCCTGTCCCTTTGTCCTCAAAATAAAACCTTCAGAGGCAGTTTTGGATGATTCACTTGGTAGCTAATATTTGGAGTCAAATTTGTCCTGAGAACTCAGACAGTGATTTTCTTACCTTCCTAGCAGGATGAATGGACCTGGCACCGCTCTCACCATTTTCTAGTCCTCATTAGCCTCCTGGGCCTTGGCTCAGAAGTCAGTTTGCAGCCCCGGGCTATGCCTGAGAGCTGATCTGCAGGGCTGGGACCTTGAAAAGCTTTGTGTGACCTGGGAGGAGGGAGAATGACATGAAGAACACTCAGAGTGATGGGTTTAAGAGGAGTGAATCTCCAGTTT
This sequence comes from Arctocebus calabarensis, assembly GCA_963573935.1. Lineage (NCBI taxonomy): Eukaryota > Metazoa > Chordata > Mammalia > Primates > Lorisidae > Arctocebus > Arctocebus calabarensis. The sequence continues at coordinate 5,968 of CAUYON010177516.1, read as the reverse complement.
CCGATAATGTCCTTTATAAACATAACAGATAATTTGATTTTTTATTTCTGTCCTTTATTTCTTTTTACAGACAATGAGCAACAGACAAAGAGAGAGAATTTCCATGAAGCTAGATGAGCACAACTAAAGAATCTGGCGGGGGCCTTCTCTAGTCAGTGAAGGTCTATCCAGACTCTTCCCAAGGGTGCGGCCTCTTTGTGATACCTGGACCCACAGATAAAAGACTGTCTTTTACCTAATTGGGTCAATTAGGTATATAGTGCTCATTGAGTGGGATGGAAGCCCTTTTTCAAGAAAGGTCTTTGGGTCATTTTTGTTTTGCTGCACACTGTGGGAGCTGAGGGTCCACTTCAAGGATTAGTGAGATCTGGGTTGGTGGGAAATCCATGGTGAGGCGTTGTCCAGAGAAAGGATATTCTATAGGGACAGAGGCAAAGATTGTTCTGGGGGCAGGGATAGATTCCTTGAGAGGGAGGATGGTCTTTGATAAGAACCAGACTATAGTGAGAGACATCAGAGATGTGAATGTGTGGGACTTTGTATTGTCACCAGAAGGGAGGAGCAGAGTCTATCACTCTGGGTGGGGCCTTCAGCCCTAGTGTCCTGGTCTGAATGGTATGAGGTGTACAGTGGAGTGTTTACTAAGCCCTAGCTGCAGTCCTGGGGCTGTGATCTTCCCAGGAGCAGAAGTCCTGAAGAGTGTCTCCTGGAGGTGACACCTCAAGAGCTCCATGTCCCACACCTGGCAGCCTGTCTTGCCTTTGCACACTGGAGTGCGGCACTGAGATGATAGGTCTCCCTTCTCTGCCCTGTTTTTATCAATATCAAAGAATGTGTGTTTCTTCTTAAGTGAAAAGTAAGCCATATGTTGTGTCTTTTTTTTCAGAAGGAATCACAGCTGTGGAATTTCTTTTTTAAGTTGGAAAGGATTTCAGACATAATCTAACATGCCATTGTGCTAGATTTCTATGTCTTCTGTACCAAATTCCCACAAAATTAGTGGCTTAAAATAGCACTAGCACAAATCTACTATCTTACAGCTCTGTAGGTTGTAAGTCTGTAATGGATGTGTCCTCAGGGCTGCCTCCTTCTGGAGACCTTGGAGACAGCCCATTTCCCTGCCTTTTCTAGCAGTTGGAGGCTGCCTGACATCCTTGGCTTTTGGCCCCTTTTTCTATTTTCAGAGATAACAGCATAGCATCTTCTTTCCTCTGTTACTGCCTGTCTTACCCTCATGGGGACACTTGTCATTACATCAAGCCCACTTACATAATTCAGAATAATTTCTTCACTTCCTGCCAAGGCAAGAGGAATGCTTGAGGCCAGTAGTTCAAGACTAGCCTGGGCAACATAGGAAGGTCCTAGTTAGTCTACTGGATTCATTTTACAGAAGAGGCTAAATAAGAATAATTAAATAAAACCTCCAGGGCTCATGTGGGCTGCTGCTAGCCCACATGGAACTTTGTGTGAGAGGGTGGGGCCTTGGTGGGTCATGCTGGGGGAGGCAGTAGCAGTCCCACTGTCTTTGGCTGGACACCCACGTGCTGCCAATGCCCTGCAGAACATGCACTCGGGCCCTGGAGCTGGTGAGTCTATACTGGAAACAGAATGCTGACCTTACGATTTCATACCCTTGTTGCTCCAGTCTCATCCCTGCCCTAAAGCCCTTTATAGCCGAGGGCAGGGGTTATCTCAGAACAGTTGACTCAGGGAAACTTGGGCACACACTTACTATACTCCTAAGAGATCTGGCTGCCTCAACCCCGACTCTGAATACATTCTATGCAGCTCATGAGTGATAGGTTTCTCCTTCATCTTTTATCAATAATATCTTAATAAACCTCTACCTGTCCCACATCACTGGTGGCCATACGCACCTGTGTTCCAATCAGAGTTTCTACCTTTTACATGTGAACTGCTCGTACCTTCCTCTGTGGCACTGGGAATTTTGACACATGTAAAAAGGGCAAGTCTTTGGCTCTGAGTTTTAAATAAATCCTCTGTGACAATGTTGCCATCCTATGCCATTATTATAAAGGAAATTTAACCAGTGATGGCTGAAATGGGAATTCCTCCAGAACTATACCGTCCAGTGGGACTTTCTATGGTGATGAAGATGGGCTCTATCTGCACTGTACAATATGGTAGTCACTAGCCACTAGGTGGCTATGAGCAATGAAAAATGTTGGCTGGTGTGAGTGAGAAAATACTTTTTAAATTTTATTTAATTTTAATTAAAACTAACATAGCCACATGCAGCTGGAAGCTATTGTATTGAATAAGCACAACTAGATTCCTTCCTTGAGAAAGAGGATAATAAAGGTAGAATGTAGGAGAGAATATTCTAAATCAATCATAAAATCTTATAATTAGGAGAACCAGGAAGTACCGGTCTACAAAGGAATTTAAAAAGTAAAAAATCTGGGAAGGTCTAAAAATTGCCCTCTACATAGTATGATGCTGAAGACCTAATTTTCCCTTGATTGTATCAGAGGGCAAGTAAGTTCTCAAATTATTTAAAGTACTCTGGGGAAAATCTTCAGAAGGATGCTTTTTATGTTTTTATTCCTTATTTTGTGCAGTATTTTTTTAGGACTCATTTTCTCTTGTACTTTTTTTTTTCTTTCTTCTAGGTGAGTTTATCCATATTTACTATTTCAAAAAAGAATGAATACTCAGAACATCTTTTGCTTCTGTTTTTGTGCATAATTAGTAAGGCCACTATAGTGTTCTTTCTCTTGGGACTGTGAGGCCCTGTGCATTAAAGGCACTCTAGGATCATTCTGTTTGCTGTGGCATTTTGCATGTTGCCAATTCAAACTGTGCCCAGGATGGTTTCCTTTTAAAGATCTAAGATGGTATAGAGAGGCCTTATAGCTCCTTATGGAAGAAAATATAGCACTGGGAGAATGTTTTGTGTCAGGACAGGGGTTTAAGGTGTTTAACGACAGGAAGCGTATGGTTTCTAGGTTAGGGATTGAAGTGTGGCTCTCACTGAGAGGTGAGAGTGTGCAGTGACCATGACGGTTGGCTGTCTTGAGAGGGTGAGGGAGGTTGATCTCTGATGCGGGTCCTGGGACTTAAGAATGGGGCCCAGAATGAAGCAGCTCTTGGGAAATCAACTGAAGCAGCCCCCTTCCTAGGCTCCTCAGTGGAGATGTAGGGTTCCACACAGCTGATGTCAGCAGGGCAGGGTAACTTGTAGTCAGAGCTCCCAGTAGGAGGAGGACTAGGCTCAAGTTGCAGGAAGCTGCAGAAGAGGCAGAGAAGGACAGAGAGTAGCAGTAGCAGTAGGAACAAAAAAGACAAAACAGCAGGCTTAAATATTAATGTGGAGGATGCTCATTGCCTTTTCGGCTCCATCTGCCATAAAAGGCGCTGGGACACTCGACGCAGGCTGAAGAAAGGCACACTTCCTAGGGGTATCAGGACAAGACAGGAGGGGATAGTGACAATGGGAGGTTGTCGCTGACATTTGTAGTACGGAGGAGATAAGCAGCTGCCTAAAAGAGATTACTGCGGGGAGAATCCCCATTGTTAACGTGTCCTGAGACACATTTTTACAGTCCTGCAAACCCAACACAAAAAAGGCTTAGTAAATTACAGATAAGTAAAAGGATACGATGTGTCAAGAGGAAATACTAAGAATGAGAACTGAAATGCTTTAGTGAAATTCTAAGGAAATTCTTGATTCTTACATTTACTCACCCACTGAGGTAATTTTTGCATATTTTCTGAGCGCCTCTGACAGAGCCAATCCCCATGGATAAAAGGCATGAATGAGACAGTCCCTGCCCTTAAGTAGCTCTCCGTCTAGCAGGAGAGGAACTGTGTAGACTTTGGGTGTGCCCCCATAGTGGGGGTATTATAGTGTGTGTGTGAATAAAGAATTGTGGGATCAATGTATTCTCAGGAATAGGGATGAGAAAGAGCAGTCAAAGAAATCTTCACAGAAGTAGTGAGATTTTAGTAAAATTTTAAAATCAAATGAAGTTTTTCCTGGTGAAGAACTTCCAGAAGAAAATTGTAGGCAGAGGAAATAATATGAGCTGGGTACTGAGATGTGGTAAGGTGTGCACTGGCTGATTAATAACAGTGACATGTTTGCAGTGGCTGCAGAGAGGCAGAGGGCTATCTATCCCACTTGATACAATAGATGCTGGGGAGGACCCACTGGGGCCTGGGACATCCAGGCTTATTGCCTCTGACCTCTGCACAAGGGCAAATGGGAGAGAGAAAGCAGCCAATATTCTAGACTATCTGGATACTTCCTAAATGTTTGGATGACTGTGAGTGAGTATTGAGCACATATTTAGCCTACTTCTGATTTGTCTTTAACTTCAGATAAGTATTTGGAGAGACACCCTGCTCTATATGAAGATGAGAAATACATTGCAAAGCAGGGACTGCTAAAAATTAAGAACTATATATGTGGAAGGAGTCTTAGAAACTGCTCAGACCAATAGGTTCCAATCCTATCAGACCTGATGAACGTTCTTTTTATACATAGCATAGCAATTATTTATAATGCCCCCTTCATTATCTTGAAATTAAATCCATAGATAATACAACTCACCAATCACCTAACTTGAACATATCAATATAATGCATAAATTGTAATAATAAATAAAAGGAAATCAATTTATGATAAAATATTATGTGTTTCAGTACGAGAATGCTTACGTATGACTTCAGGAGATGATATAATGAAGAAACTGGATGGATGTGTCTATGAGTAAAACTTATGTGGTGAGTGCAACAGCCGCAAATGTGGCCTTATACACATGGGCAGACTTGTTAATTCAGAGATAAACAGCTTTGCTATTTGTTATGTTATTTTACGAACTGGTGAACAGTTCTAAATAAAACTCAGAAACAAACAAAATAACTTCTTCCCTCAGTTTACATAGTATCTGTATTCCTATAACACCTACCTTAGGTTAAAATTCTATAAAAAAGAGCTGATATTTACTTGCAAAACAAACAGAAGGAAGTACTAAGCTTGGCTAAATACAAACACATTACCGTTCAACATTACGTGAAAGTCTAGGAAGAAATTTGAAAGTTGTGAGAGCCAATTTTGTTGTGTAGGAATATCCTAAGTACTGAATGACTTACGGCATCCTGACGCATGCTTTCTAAGGTCCCTTAGGCTTCGTGACAATCAAAAATGCTTTCACAAATGTTCACGATGGCCTTTTGGAGGTGGTATCCCCCTTTGAGATCCATTGGTCTAGAGTGACCCTGTCACTTTACGGAAACACTTGCTGAGGCTAAAGTAGGAGGATTTATTCTCCATAACTCGTATGGTAAGTCAGATTTAGGGTATGGGGCTTAAATCCAGATCTTCTCATAGTCTATTTAGTGTTGCCCCCAACACTAAATAAGTGTTGCTTAACTACCTTGGGGATTGAAGGAAAAGCTTTATTTTGGTAGAACATTTCATATAGTTTTCAAATTCTCCATTGTCCTTACTAAGAACCTTGAAGAAAATGGATGAAAGATTACTAGTTTAAATAATCTCATAAGATATTTACATGTATTGGCCCTGTTCACATTTCCCCCATCTATTTAAAACTGTAAGATTCAAAGCCTCACAAATATGTGAAGTAATACTTCCTTTAAAAATTTATAATGTCTTTGTATACAATGATTTTTTTCTTGGTAACATAATAAATGGAAAACATTCTAAAAAAATTTATAGATACATCTACATTTTATCCAATGAATATAGGCTTGTAATGAAAATATAAAATAATGCAGAAGTGTTTTAAAGAAAAACAACATCTTGCCTTACTATTCTACTTTTTTTTGTAGAGACAGAGTCTCACTTTATCACTGGGTAGAGTGGGCAGAGTGGCTGTGGCGTCTGGGTAGAGTGCCATGGCGTCACACTGCTCACAGCAACCTCCAGCTCTTGGGCTTAAGCGATTCTCTTGCCTCAGCCTCCCGAGTAGCTGGGACTACA
>CAUYON010177515.1:0-31495 GCA_963573935.1 Arctocebus calabarensis | reverse complement strand
ACGGCTGCAACCAAAAAATGGCCGGGTGTTGTGGCGGGCACCTGTAGTCCCAGCTCCTTGGGAGGCGGAGGCAGGAGACTCGCTTGAGCCCAGGAATTGGAGGTTGCTGTGAGCTGTGATGCCACAGCACTCTATCCAGGGCGATAAAGTGAGACTCTGTCTCTACAAAAAAAAAAAAAAAAAAAGAAAGGGCGCCTGTGGCTCAAGGAGTAGGGCACCAGCCCCATATACCGGAGGTGGTGGGTTCAAACCCAGCCCCAGCCAAAAAAAAAAAGTGAGCACAATGATGGGGAGAGAGGGAAGGCGACTGGGGGAACAGATGCATTGGCAGTGTATTTTTAGACCCCAAGAAAAAATCTTCCATAAATTTTTCTTGAAAGAAAAAGTTGGGTGGGTGGTACTTGTACCCTCACCTCCCCTGTGTGCTTTCTCTGCAGCAGAGGGAGGAAAAAGCAAAAGGAAGAAGAAATAGAAGAGAGGAGAGAAAAACCATTGGAGAATTAGTCCCACAAAGCTGGGGTCATCCCACCTGCCCCCCAAAAGCTTTGGTCAGGTAGAGTCCAGCAGGAAGCATGAGCCCAGGCTGAGGTCATACTGGAAATCAAGGCTGTCTCCTGAGCCCTGGCCCACCCTGGAGACCTGTCTGATATGAAAGAGGAGAAAACTTCATTGCAGGAATCCTTTCTCCAGTGGCACTTTTACCATGACCCTCTTCTATACAAGAGCTTTTACATACCCCTGAGTATCCTTTGGGTTAAAGAGCAGCTAGGACTGACTTTAGACCAATGTAGACTTCTGTTTCTACTTTACGATGAAATAGTGACTAAACCAAAGTATTTTAGACTAGGATTTCTCGAGACCCTGCACAAGGAGAGAGAGTTGGCCTGAGTGGAAATGGTGGGAAACGAAGCCAAGAGATGAGAGACAGGATGGCATTGAGAGGACTGACACAGCCGATAGCAGCAGCCAGCACCTGAACCATGCAAACAGTTTTATTTATACAGTATCTTAACAAGGTTGGGTAAATCTTAACACGTGGGGTAGATATCAACCTGAAAGAGGAAAAACTGTGTGCTTGCTGATAACAAGGAAAATAGGCATGGCCTACGTGACTTCCAGCAGGTGGAAAGAATGTTGTTAAAGGAGAAGCATTGGTTTGGGGGGGGGGTCACTCTGAGCATTTCCCAGGCTGTGGGGGCCCTGTTGCCCACAGCCCGCTGTCTGCATGGATCCTTGAATGCCCTGAATTTGCATAGAGAATGTTGTTTGTACGGTTGTGTTTCTGCTAACAAGCTTTTTCACATCCTCAAAGGGGCCTAGCAGCCTGAAAAGCTGAGAGCCATAGAGGAAGCCAAGGCACAAGTTTGCCTGTGGCTCAAGTGTTCTAAATCTTCCCAAAGCTGCAGGTGAAATAATTGTCCAGCTTTGACCCTGAAGGTATATCTCAGAGTGCCCTCTTTAGTGCCCATGTGTGGCCTTCCCAGGACAGATGTGCCATTTTTCTCTGTAGCCCACATCAGCATACAAACCTCTTTGCTTCTTCCCTTTTGTAGAGTTTAGGCAGGCTCCTTTTAATACATTTTGCTAAAAAGTGAAGGTACATGAATAGCATATAAATGACATTAAGCTGCTAGTCAGGTTCTCAAAAACCCTGCAAATCCCACTGAGTCTCAAAGAGCTTATTTGGGGCCGAGATTACCTCTTCCTGAAGTAATTGCTATCTTAACAGATGGGCCAACAACTTCTTAGGCACTAGCTTGTGTCACTTCCCATCAAACTGCCTTTGTCTCAAACCAGTCACTAATCCCCTTCATCATAGACCTCCAGGTGCCATCTTATTCCCTAAACATCTTTCCTCATTCAAGACTAACATCTACTTTAAGACTTTCGATTTCCTGACCAAGTGCCAATTATAGTCACTCTATCCTGGTAGGGGCTCAGCACATAAGCACTGGATTATGAATAAGTAAATGAATAAATGAATGAATGAGTAAATTCATGAAAACTTTACTGTCATTAATCTCCCAACTCCCATTTCTTTTAGGCTGGAGACCTCTAATTCATTTCCCATCTAGGCCCAGTGATTTGAAAAGTATGGTTTCTGAGCCAGTGAATGACTGAGCCCTCTTGTGTTTACTGGTACAGATCAATCTACCTCTGGAGCCTGCTTGAATAATAGGTTGATGTCTTCCCTTAGCAGTAAAAAATTCAAATGTTTCTACTACCCTGTTATCTCTTCCTCTTTCTCTTTCCTTCTGAGACTTCAACTAAAAATATACTAGACCTTTTCACTTTGTCCTCCTTGCCTTTTATCCTCCTTTTTTGTATTTTCTGTCTTTTTGTCTCTCAGTGCTACATTCTAAATAGTTCTGACCTACATTCCAGTTCAGTAATTTTCTCTTTAGCTCTGTCTAATCTCTTATTAATCCATCCATCAAGTTCATAATTTCAGTGATTGTTTTTAGTTCTAGAATTTCTCTTTAAAACTCTCTTATGTATTTAACTGTTTCCAATTTCCTACTGAAGTTTTCAAGCTGATTTCTTTTATATCCTTGAACATAGAAATCACAGTTGTTTTATTGTCAACTCGTGTGTGTCTAACGAGTCCAATATCTGCAGTCTATGATTCTGTTTCTATTGCCTATTATTTCTGCTGCTTCTTACTCATAGTATCTTGTTTCCTTATGTGTTGGTCATATTTGAATGTGTGTTAGACATTCATGTCACCTCAGCCTCTATGTTTCCAACCTTTTCAGAAACATTCAAGGATGAAGAACATTAATTGGCAGGATGCCATCTCACATTGTTGTTTAAAGTCTAGTTGGAAAACTACCCAAACAGGTGTGAAATGGGGACCCATTCTTGTCAATATCTGCCCCACCTTTGGATTGTGCTGAAGTATTCTTGGGAATGCAGGGCAGGGGGTGGGAGACAGTGGCAAGGAAGACGCTTGGTAGGCTTCTTCCTACTCCATCACAAACTCACCACCACCCAAGGGCGTCAGCACCAATTCTAAGCACCCATAGCAGAGGAGCCTTTCAACTGAGCAAGGCTGGACAAAGGCAGGGGTGAAATCCAGACTTCAGAGATTGCAAACCTGTCACCTGACAGAGCAATGCTCAATCTGTTAATGTAATTTTTAAATTTAGTCATTTGTTATAAAGCGGTGCTCAGAACAGATTTGCACCAACTTTTAAAAATCAGCTATGATTTAATTTTAAAAAAAGATCAGGAGATTTATTTTTTCTCAAAAGATCAGAGGTTCTGACAACACTGAGCTGTAATCCCAGGAGGTAATGATTATCTGGAGTTGAGGAGCAGCTGCCCTCTAAAAAGCAAATGCTCTTTGGGAGTCGTCGTCCCCGCCACTCAGGCAACAAACGTATTTGCACTTACTCTGCCCACTTCACTTAATTACTGCCTGGCCCTGTGGGAATTTAATTTTTTAGTCCTTGACCTAGAGAAAAGACAGTGTGCAATCCTGACACCTAGGTGCTTCCAAGACAGAGACACAGAGCCCAGAGTCAGCACAGCAAGAGATCAGAGAGGCATGCTGAATGCTCCCTGCTGAATGTGGGTGAAGGCGCCCCAGAGTCTACCTGGCCCTTCCCCAGGTTCTTTGCAAGGTCCCTGCACAAGCCAAGTGATGGTGTCAAATACAGCTCAGCCATTCCCAGTCAGACCAACCTCATTTCACATCTCTAAGCCACTCATTCCTTATCTGCAAAAAGAATGGTCATAATTCCTGAGTTTGGTGAAATTAAATGAGCTAATGTGGGCCAATAATAATGCTGATAAGGTCCTGTGGATAATAGATGTTCACAGTATTATCAGGGATGCCTGCTGAGCTTCCCTGCTAAGCCTGCTCTCACACTCCCTGGGCACCCTCAGGACCAGAAACTCCAAGGACCAGAATCTTCCTTATCCTCAGCCATGTGTAGATGAGGAAACCAAGGCCCAGAGTGCTGAGAATCCTCTAGATCCTGGAGTGTGAGCATCTCCTCTTGGTCCAGTGACATGAATCTGCTAAGCCAACTCAGTCTCAAAGAAAGTACTGGTCACAGCTAGGAGCGAAGGTGGGAGGGAAGGCTTCCAGAAAGTGGCAGGCTAAACAGGATTTGGAAGGAACAGTGGAACCAGATTAGCAGGGAAAGGAGTCTTCTTACATGCTGCCTCTCCCAAACCCATGCTTTGTCACACCAAAACTGAAAGTGTTGTTAATGTCTTTAAGCTTCAAACAATAGCTCTAACCCTATCTTTACCCAATTACCCTATCCAAAGAAATAGGCCCCTACGTGCCCTCCCAGCTGGAACTGAGAGACACACACAGTTACTTGTCTTCTCCTGATGTGGGGCTCTCACATCACCAGTTCATCCCCCCTGTGTAGAATCCCCCGAACAGATACAAACTCAGACATTCCTTATCAGAATTAAGTTTTCTCTAAGGCAGTGATCAAAGTGATCTTACTTACCCAGGAAATTAAGAAGGCTCCAGCAGGAATTGCCAACTAGAACCAAGCTCATCAAACTCAGGCAATTGCCTTTGTTTTTCCTAATGAGTTTTAAGGTGGGCTCCATCTTCTTTGGGACATTTAGCAAATAGCAGTTTCCTAAAATTCTTACTTTCCCACTTTTCACTGTCTACTGGCCTCGCAGTAGCCTACAGGGCTCTCAGGAACCTCCCAGGCAGCCCACCCTCTTTGCTCCTGCCATGGCTGCCACCGCCACCGACACACACAGACACCCGTATACACTCGGCCATCATTCTTGGGTCGTCTCCCCACCCCTCCACTGGAGCCGCTGTGGCACAAGCCATGGTTGCTTCTCTGTTGTCATCTTATTTCACCTCTCAGTGACCTTTGACCTGAAAGACCACCTTCCTTCTGGAAACACGCCCCTCTCAGGGCTTCCCTAACCCCCATTGCCCTTGTTCTTTGACTCCTTCTCCGTCTCCTTGTCGGTCCCTCCCTCACCACAAAGATCGGAGTCCTAAAGAGTGCAGTCTCACTCTCTCCTCACCCACACTACGGATTATTTTTATTTTTAAAATCTTTGCTGATCTGAAGGGAAAAAAATAATGTTTCAGTTTTCATTCGTGTTTAAATTTCTATTTTTTTTCTGTTGGATGATTCATGAGTACCTTGTAGGCTATGGTAAAGAGCTTGGATTTTGTTTAAAACTCCAGCAGAGGAGCTAGGTGGTCTGACTTGCATCAGATTGCTCACATCTGGCCGGTAAGAGGATGCTGGCTGGCACATCTGGGTGGAAAGGAGATGAGAGGGGAAGCAGGGGATGCCTCAGAGGCCACTATGCTAGCAAGAAAGAGTGGGCATGTGGGCCCTGGGGCAGCGGTGTTGGGGTGGGAAGTAGCTGGCCGCTGGACTTGCTGGTGGCGTGGGTGCCGGAATGCGGGGACTAGGAGTCAGGGATGCTCTTGGTTTTTGGCCTTAGTAACTGGAAGAGTCATAACAGCTGCCCTATACACAGTATGACTGTGTGTCTAAGGACTCTGCATGTCTCCACTCATGCACGCCTCAGTTCTGTGGGCCAAGCACTGTAGGCATCTCCAACCTACAGTGAAGGGGGCGAACCAAGCAGGGATTCCAACCCAGGCAGGCTGGCTCCCCAGGCCATTCCCACTAGCCACACTCATGGTCTCCAGGGCATTAGGTGAGACAGAGAAGATAGAGGGCTGGGAGTAGGGACAAGGTCCCCAGATGGAACAACATGCCAGGATGCAGCCCAGGCATTCTTCAGCCCCTGTGTCCTGACCACAGGCAGCCCATGCACGGAGTCCTTTGTACTGAAGCCTGAGAGAAACACACAAACAGGAGGAGGAAGCGTGACGTGGGTTTTTAGTTTGTTTGTTTGAGACAGGCTTGCTTTGTCTCACTCTGTCACCCTGGATAGGGTGCCCCAGTGTCATAGCTTACAGAAATCTCAAACTCCTGGGCTTGAGCAATCCTCTTGCCTTAGCCTGCTGAGTAGCTGGGACTGCAGGAGTGCCCCACCACACCTGGCTAGCTTTTCTATTTTTAGTAATGATGGGGGTCTCGCTCTTGCTCGGGCTGGTCTCGAACTCCTGAGCTCAAGCAATTCACCCACCTTGGCCTCCCAGACTGCTAGGATTACAAGTGTGAACCACCACGCCTGGCCACTAAGTGGGTTTTAAGAAGCATCTTCCTGGGCAGAGGGGTCTCTCAGTCCCAGAAGGGGACCAGTGGCCTCCATCTGACCCTGTCCTCCCCACCCTTCCCTTTCTCACTCTCACACCTGACCCTGGCCTCTTTTAAAGAGATTTACTTTTTCATTAAAAAATAATTGTATGTTTTCTTAAGCATAGAAGTATGTAATTACTGTAAGACATTTGGACCACACTGGAAAGGAGAGGAAAATTCAAATCAACCCTGACTCACCCAGAGAGTTGCCATTAACATTTTGGTGTTTATTCTGAATAGAAAGAAAAACCACTATTTGGTTTTTAGCCAGCGTCATAAAGTACTTTCTGTTGTGTATCCGATATTTTTCATCTAAGATACGATGGAAGCATTTTCTTGTGTTGCTAGTCATCTAAAACAATCATTTTTATAACTATACAGCAGGCTTTGTCTACATGAGCTTTTAACCAGCCCCCTCCTGGTGAACATTTCTGTTGTTTCCAGTTTTTGTGCTTATACCTAAATCCATAACAAATGCACTTGTGTGTAAATCTCTGGGTGTGCCTGATTATCTCCTGGAGTGGCATTGCTGGCCCCAGGGTCTACACTTTTGTAGGGTTTTGGATATACAGCCCTAGCCAAAGTCCTGGTTACAGCTACTGTCATCTCTCTACACTGCTGCCGCAGGCTTCTGACTATCCTTTCTTCCCCTACGACCCTCCCAACCCATCTTCCAGCAGCCAGAGTGGTCTTTCTAACACAGAGAAAGCAGACCGCATGGGTTCCTTGCCCCACGTAGAGGGCAGATCAACATTCACAGAGCATCGCCCAGCCACCCCCTCTTCTCCTGCTGCCTCCCACCACGCTCCCCGCCTCCACCTCTATGTCCTCTTTGGCCTCTTCTCAGCTCACCAAATGATCCCCGCCACCACAGGACCTTAGCACACACTGTTCCACCTGCCAGGACCGTTTTGTCCTCTTCCTGTGGCTTTTTCTTTCTTCTCACTCATGACTCAGCTCAAAGCTTTTCCTTAGAAAAGCCTTCACTGGCCTCCCTTTCCCCAACCCTCACTTCCCACCCTGGCTCCCTTGTTTCCTTCAGGGCTCTTCCCTAGTTGCAAATATTTAGTTGCATTTTCACTTGTTAGTTTCCAGTTTCCACTGCTAAACGGTACACTCTGTGAAGACAAAGACTTAGTTTCACTGAATACTGTCCACCCGGGTTCTAACCCGGTACTCAACAGAAAGTAGGTCCTCCATAAAGGTCACCAAATTGTCTTCCCAAAAGGTTGTACTCTGATAACTCCACGTGCTCTCCCTACCTGTCCTCTTTCCGCTATCTTTCAATGCCACCATAGCAGTGCAGGTGACAGTGCATGCGGGCCCATGCTCTTATGAGCATCAGCAATGCCAAAAAGAGAGGCAAACGCCAGGGTCTTATAAGGCTCCAAAGTCAATGCCCAGTTTCTAACTGTGATAATGAATCATGGTTACATGGGCTCTTTTAAAATCATCCATGATCACAGAGCTGGGAAAATGGTTGTGAACCTCACAGTCAATTTAAAGTGTGGCGTGATCAGCCCCAGATTGAATGCGCAACTCAAAGATCTAAAAAAATGGCCGATTTTCTGCTCCAACCCTGCCAGTTTGGTTTCATGGTACTGACAACTTCAGCTGACATCCTGGACCACAAAGAAGCAAGAAGAAAACACACAGGAGAGAGGGAAAATCACGGGATTCTTTTTCTGGGAAGATAATACATACTTAAAAATAAAATGCCTCAATAGACCAAAAAAAAAAAAAAAAAAAAAAAAGAGGTTGTACTCACCTAAACTTCTACCAGGAATGCATGAGAATCCAGTTTCACTACATCCTCACCAGCACTGGGTATGATGCTTTTAGAAAAAAGAAAAAAAAGTGGCTGATCTGATGGCAAAATAAGATTTTACTATATCACATTATTTTGATTGCTAGTGAGGTTGAACATTGAACGTTTACCAGTCTTCTTTGATGATCAGTAATTAAAAGTCCTGCTCATGACCTTTGATTATCTTTTTGTATTCATGAAACTGTTTCAGAAAAGAAGGTACTCTCGCCTCAGCTTCTGAGCTCTTCTAGAAAGTAAGGACTTATTCCTGAAGTCTAACCTCAATCCTTCCTGCTGCTGTTTCCTTTTAAATCTTCGTCTTATTGAGCCTCCTGTGGGGCTGGTAAGAAAACACGTAAGCGGCCTCGTGATCCTCTCACTCAGCAGCCTTCTGCCTGGTCTGCTCAGCAGGAAGGAGCAAACTTGACATGGTCTCCCTCCCACACCCCCAAGTGCAGAGCAGCAGATTAAACGATTCGATTTGAGAAGGAAGGAAGGCTGCTCTGGTGAGATGCAATCATCTCTCACTAAAATCTCTTTTTCAGATATATAATGGTCTAATCAATATTAATAGAGAGGCTTATCTGTTTTCCTCATCTCCCATGTCCTTAAGAGTAGATAAAATGCTTGTAAAATAGGATCCCATTCGTCATATACTGATTGCTTCCAAAACGCGTTTTCTTGAGATCTGTCATCAAGTGGGAGTCATTACCGAGCAGCTAGGCCCAGCACCGTCATTGACAAATTTGGGGAAGATTCTTTGATTATTTTGCCCAACATGTGATTTAAGGACTGAAGCTTCCCTTGCTTCCAAATTTGTTCTTGCCTGTCCTGCAGGGGAATCCTAGAAGCTGGAAGAGTTTTAAACAAACAGAGCTTGGGAGGAGGTGTGGCCTGGGGCAGGTTCTGGAGTTGTACTGTAGTCTCAGCTCCTGGAGAGCAGAGCCTTGGAGAGAGAGGAAACAGAAAGAGGACAGGGAAGCTTAGACCTAGGCAGCCAGGGAGGCCAGCTATGCCCTGAGTAGGGCTGTGTCAAGAGCAGAGGCCTGGACTTAGCCTCCCAAGACTTAGGTTTAATGTTCGGCTTTGCCACCAACTGACCAAGTGAACCTGGGTAAGTCAACTAAACTCACTGAGCTGTTGCTTGTCCTGAATCCAGGAAGAGCCAGTGCCTTCCAGATGCACGGCTTCGCCCTTCGTCCACCCAAATTTTATAGTGGTGCATAAACATTATTGGGGTAGCAAAACAAAAAATGAGAAGCAACTTAAAAATCTACAATGACTAAGCAAGTTGCATCCAATACATGCTTTGACACCGTCTATCACATATATGCCACCGTGTGGCATATATATGACATGAAATCTAGTGTAACCATTTGGAGATTTCTATGCACCAACACACTTAGAGTGATCTAAGATCTACCACTGAGTGAAAACAGTGGGCTACAGAGTGACTCATACATTAGGGGCAGGGGTGGAAACAGAACAGAGTGCATGTGTGTACATACATGTTCAGGAAAACATTCTGGAAGGATGTAACAAACTGATAGCCTTGGCTACTCCTGACGGACCCCCCTGCAGGGAGGGTGCACTGATTCGGATGGGCAGGAGTTTCCAGCATTCTTTGATTGCCTTTGCATTTTTAAAAGGGGGAAAGTATTCGTGCATTTCTTATGTAAATAACTTTTATTAATAAAGACACTTGGGTCAGTTGGATTTCCAAGTGAAAAAAAAAGCTGGTCTTGATCTCCTATTTTACATCTTCATCAGAAAAAAATAAAATCCCAGATGGATCGTAGACGTCAATGTCAAAGGTCATTGAAATAAAGCTTTTAGGAGAAAACATAGAAAAATATGT
Organism: Arctocebus calabarensis; assembly: GCA_963573935.1. Taxonomy (NCBI): domain Eukaryota; kingdom Metazoa; phylum Chordata; class Mammalia; order Primates; family Lorisidae; genus Arctocebus; species Arctocebus calabarensis. The sequence goes on along the minus strand of CAUYON010177515.1, from coordinate 21,612 downwards.
AAGAAGGTGAAGTGGGAAAAAAAAATCACTTTAACAGGACATGAAAAGCATTAACTATAAAGGAAAAAAGCAGATTTCATTAAAATTAAGAAATCTTCAAAAGGAGGGTTCCTGCTCCCAGTAGAAAGCCGATGGCTGACTAGCAACAGTGGAAGAAGAGCTAAGTTGGAAAGTCATCTTTCTGGAACCATCACGGTAAGGATTGGTTCAGGCAAGAATCATCGATGGATGCTAAATCTAAGGGACATTTTGATGAGAAGCAGAATATTTGCATGGTCTTAACCTGCAAATCCCCACGGTAGCAAAAAGTGATCACCATACAATGGAGAAGCTGGATAGCACCTTGACAGGTGATTAAAATTAACGTATTAAGGAAGGACATGGTGTGGCTGCAGCTCTGAGATGCTAAGAAGGACACATCACCTATATACTACTCTAGCTGGCAGTGCACTATCTCCTTTAATCGTTATAAAATATCAGACAAACAAAATGAGGAACATTCTATCTGAACGAGAAGAAGGGGAGGGATGATAGTCTTCAAGATGTCAATGTCATAAAAGACAAAGGCTATGGAAATGTTCCTGATTAAAGAAGTCTGAGCAGACATGACAACTGAGCACAATACCCGATCCTAGACGGGATTCGGTATTGGAAGGGAAAATGCTAGAAAGCACATTATTAGATCAACTGAGCAAATTAGAACACAGGAGGAAGATTGAATGAAAGTATCACATCCATGTTAAATTGACTGAAGCTGGTAACTGCAGTGTTGTCATGGAACAGAACATTCCTAAGAAGTAGATACTTGCATACTGACCTATTTGGGAGTCAAGGGTTATGGTGTATGTCACTTACCCTCCAGTGGTTCAGAAAAACATTTCGTTGCCTGTGTGTGTGTGTGTGTGTGTGTGTCAAAAGGAAAAGACAGAGGGAGAGAGAGGGGTGTGGGAAGAGAAACGAAATGATAATGCTAATGATGCTAACAAAAGGTGAATCTGAGTAAAGGCTGTGCTAGAACTCCTGTACTACTTGGATGCTCCCATCTTCTCTGTACATTTGAAAATATTTCAAAAGCACTTTGAAAATAGAAAGCGAAACAGCCAGCTGTAAAATAGAAGATATTTGCAATACAGATGTTCAACAAAGAACGCATAATCAGAACATGCAAAGAATTTCGACAAACAAGGAAAAGATAAATTACCCACTAGAAGAATGGGCACAACTTGAAGAAGCCCTTCAAGAAGAGGATATTTGAATGGCTAATTAGCACAAGGTGTCCGACTTCATTATTCATCAGAGAAAGGCAAGTTAAAACCATAATGCAATATTGCCACACGCCCATCCTAACGGCCAAAGGACAAAGAGACAGCTGATACCGTGTGTGGTCGAGTCTGTAGAGTAATTGGAACTTGTCTTTTCTGGCAGGAATATAAATTAGGATGGCTGCTTTAGAAAAGAGCTCAGCAGCATATGCGTTATCTACTGTAATGCCGTGTAACAAATTACCCCACAACATAGTGGCATCAAAACAACAAACGTTTATTACCTCACAGTGTCTGTGGGTGAGGAGTACGGCCTGGCCGAGCTTGCTGCCTCTAGCTCAAGATTTCTCAGGAGGTTGCTGTCAAAACCATGAGTCAGAACTATAGTCTTCACCACTGGAAAAGGGTCAGCTTCTGAGTTCACTCACGTGGTTGTTGATCGGACTCAGTCAATCCCTCTTATGCAGTTGGCTGGGGGCGTTTTTCAGTTCCTTGCAACGTGGACCTCTTTGTAGCAGCTGGCTGAGCAGGAGACAGCACCCAAGACAGAGCCACAATGTCCTCACCATCTCAGAAGTGACAGCCCATTACTTCTACCATATTCTATTTGTTAGAGGTAAGTCAGTGAATCCGGAGTATCTCTCTCTCTTGTTTGTTTTTTGTTTTTGTTTTTTAGAGAATATGTCACCCTCACTAGAGTGCTGTGGTGTCACAGCTCACAGCAACCTCAAACTCTTATGCTTAAGTGATTCTCTTGCCTCAGCCTCCCAAATAGCCTCCCAAGGACTACAGGTGCCTGCCTCCTCCCCTGGCTATTTTTTTAGAGATGAGGTATTGCTCTGGCTCAGGCTGGACTTGAACCTGTGAGCTCAGGCAATCCACCCACCTTGGCCTCCTAAGTGCTGGGATTACAGGGGTGAACCACGACACCTGACCCCACAAACAGTATCTCCTAAAGCTGAAAACAAGCACACACTCCAACCTAGCAATCCCACTTCCCAAGAAATGCCTGCAAACATGCTCCAAAATATTATACAAGAATTTTGTGGCAATATGGTTCATAATAGCCCAACTGGAAACAATCCAAATACCCATCAACATAAGAATGGAAAAATAAATTGCATATAATCAAACAAAGGAATACTACACATCAATGACAATGAATGAACTACAACCACACGTGACATAAATAAATCTCGCAAACAGCGCCGAGGGGAATTTTGCTAGACACAAATGAATATATATGACATGGTCATTTATACAGAGTTGTTTTTGTTAAAGAGGTGAGTAAAATTAATTTGTGGAGTTAGAAGTCGGAATGGAGGCTGCCCTTGGTGGAGGAAAGGAGAAAGGCAGGAAAAAGGCAACTTTTAGGGGCTAGTGATGTTCTGTTTCTAGTTGGTTTCAAATTGGTTTGTTCTAGTTGGTTCTGTTTCAAATGCTGGTTTCCCAGAGGGTTTGCCTTCCAAAAATCCATCCAGTTTGCACATTTATGAGTTTGCGCTTTTGCGTATGTATCCTTCAGTTAAAAGTTTCTTTTGGCAGCTCCGGTAGCTCAGAAGGTAGGGCGTCGGCCACGTCCACTGAGGCTGGCAGGTTCAAACCCAGCCCAGGCCAATTAAAGCAACAATGACAACTGCAACAACAAAAATAGCTGAATGTTGTGGCTGACACCAGTAGTCCCACCTACTCGTGAGGCTGAGGCAAGAGAATCTCTCAAGCCCGAGAGTTTGAGGTTGCTGTGAACTGTGATGCCATGGCACTGGGGGGTCCCAGAATTGACCTGTGGAGTGAGTCACCAAGTGAGTCCCCTTGGTTATGGGTCACACTGGGAGAAACGCTGCTAACCCATTTCTATGTTAACCAAAATACAACTCATGTATGTGTTATGACAGCATGGAAGAGTAGGAATGTTCTAGAACATTCAAATGGTCCCTTTATCCCACACACCCCTAAGGGTGTGTAATGTGCCTGAAGTTCCTCCGCTAAAGGCTCTTTTCCTTGGATCTTTGAAGAAAAGACTTAAAGAGTCAAATTCCTACCAGAATATAAAGTCCACATGGTCGAGCTTCCCTGCCTCACCCGTGCCACACCCCCACAGCGCAGTGCCCAGCCAGGGACAGGCTAACAAATTAGTTGACTCATTTAAAGAATAAAAGAATAAGCAGAAGATTGAAATGTGGCTCTTTGACACACACACACACACACACACACACACTCTTTAAGGATTACACAGGGTCCCCAAATCTCTGCAGTAAGGTCATGAAGGGGTTCATCCTCTTTGGGAGTCTTTCTCCACTCCTTCCCAGGGAAGTCCCCTCCACCTCGCTTTTAAGACGAAGCCCAAGTATCTCCATGTCCCCTGAGTACTGGGACAACGTGGATATGGCTCAGCTCCCCAAGCCTCAGGTTTCATTTGCCGTCACCATCAGACTCGCCAGCAGTGGTTACTGCTCCGAGGAACCATCTCTCAGCCATCTTCAGCTCGGGTCTTCCTACCTGCCTGTGACTCGTGATAAGGACATCTCTGCAGAACCTCTGGGCTGGGGGTGCGCATCCCTGGAGTGCTGCCCCAGGTCTTCTGTGCTATTCCATCACAGCAATGTTGGCGTTTATTGACAGCGCCTACAGAAGGCTGTATTTCCCAGGGCTTAGCACAGTGCCTGGCACCTCGTAGGTGTTTAATATATGTTTGTTAAAATGACTAAAAAGGAGGAAGCAAAGCTGAGAGCCCCAGCTCCTGCGAGGGAAATTCCACCTCTTAGTCTGCCTGGGCCCAGTCTAGCCTGGATTGCCAGCTACCCCCCCAGCCCGGCCCTTTTTCTTGCTCTTTTCTAGGCTCGGTCCCACTCTGCCTCCCCTCCCTTCACCAGGGTGGACGTGACCCTTTCCCAGTAAGAGATAATTCTAACCTCATTAGCTGCCATACATCATGGCCTGACCACACTCCCAGCTTTGCCAGTGAAGCATCTTCTGTCGTCTTTCCCCAAATACCCCCCTACCCACCATCCCCACGGAGACACTACCCAGCTGGGCACACCCCTTCTCACTGGGCCTGAGATGCAACCCTCTGTTTGTAAACCCTAGTCCTGCCTTCAGAATGGAGACCAGCAACCTGGTTTAGAGCTACAGGTAGTTAAAAATTTTGGAGCAAGGAAGGGTAAAAAGGAAGGATTACAAAGATGTGTCAGGAAACTTTGGGGATATGGATCTAATAGTAGATATGTTCAGTACCTCAATTATGGTGAAGTCCACAGATGTATACATGTGCCAATTTTTTTAATTTAATGCATTAAATGTGTGTAATTTATATCAATTATACCTCAATGGCATTCTTCTTTAAAAAAAAAAAAAAAGCAAAAACAACTTTGGAGGCCCTGCAGCCTGGGGTTCCCAAGTATGGTTCCACATAAGAATTGTGTAGGAATTTTGGTAAGAAGATACAGATTCAGCCGAGCACAGTGGCTCACACCTGTAATCCTAGCACTCTGGGAGGCTGAGGCAGGTGGATTGCCTGAGCTCAGAAGTTCAGCCTAGGCCAGAGGTGGACCTTGTCTCAAAAAAAAAAAAAAAAAAAAATAGCTGTAGTCCCAACTACTTGGAAAGCTGAGACAAGAGAATCGCTTAAACCCAAGAGTTTGAGGTTGCTGTGAGCTATGACACCATGGCACTCAATCCCAGGGCAAATGAGTAAGACTCTGTCTCCTAAAAAAAAAAACAAACCAACAACTGTCCAGGTAACTGATGCAACCAGACCAGCATTTGGAAACCAGTTGTTTAGGACCAGCTGTGTCACCTAGTAGGAATACACATTTTTCATCTATGGAGTCAGAAAATCTAGATGAGGCTCCTAATCTGTGGTTTGACAAGTCCTCCAGGTCATTCTGATGCTGGCTAAAATTTGAGAATCATTGATTCAAACCAAACTCTCCTTTAATAGATGATGAAAAGGAAGTCCAGAGGGGGAAAGTGATTTGCCATAGGTCTGTCAGGGAATTCTGACAGAGTAGCCTTGCTCTCGAACCTCCTGCCTTCCTGGCCGGTATTTACATCATGGTTTTTAAGCCAAATGGAAAGTTTCAAGAAGTTTTTCTTAAAACATAGAAAAGGGTGGTGCCTGTGGCTCAGCGAGTAGGGCGTCGGCCCCGTATACTGAAGGTGGTAGGTTCAAACCTGGCCTCGCTGAACTGCAAAACAGAAAAATAGCCGGGTGTCATGGCGGATGCCTGTAGTCCCAGCTACTCGGGAATCTGAGGCAGAAGAATCACCTAAGCCCAGGAGCTGGAGGTTGCTGTGAGCTGTGACGCCACAGCACTCTACCGAGGGCAACATAGTAAGACTCTGTCTCTACAAAAAAAAAACAAAAACAGAAAAGGCTGGGGTCCGTCCCCAGGAGCTTTGGGGACTTGACTCAGTTGCACGAAGAGATATGACAGCCAGGCACAGTGGTGAGGGCGTGGGTAGACCCTGGCTGGGCTCCTCACTGAGTGCTCATAGAACTCTCTGTCCAGCCTGTGCTAAGAACTGGGAGCAGAAAAGGACAGCACCTGTCCCCGGGGTCTCGCAGTCCAGCAGGGTGTACAGACACCTGCCCAAATCATCACGGTGAGGTGACACAACAAGTAGGGGGTGCTTAAGCCAGGCTGGAAGAAGTGATGCCCTGTCTGGCTTCGCCTCCACCAGAGGCCCCCACGTGTTCCTCAGCTGTTAAACTTATCCAGTCCCTTCCCCTGCCGCCCCTCTCTCTGACACAAGCATTCCCAAACCCCTTTCTTTTCTTCCCCTCAACACAGCTGATTCTGGCTGCCTTTTCGTAAGGAACTTTAGAGAATAAACAAAGAACATACCAGAAGTCCGTCTGCCACAGGCCAAATTTCCGATCCTGCCATAGCCAGCAACTCGGTCCCGAGCGCCTTCTTACTCCACAGAAGCCAATGTTCGTGCGGCTGCTCCTTCCTCCCTGCTTTGATACCCAACCCTTGCTGAACACTAACCCCAGGCAGACATGCTCTGTGCAAATAGTGGGTAAGAAATGGCTGAGGACCCTTCACTCCTCTCCATCACCAGGCCCAGAATCCAGGACCTCCTGATCCCAACACTAAGAGCACAATGTCTCCCCTACAGGGGCATTTTCAGAGAACTTCGCCCAGAGACAGGCAGGCAGAAGGCCTCCAGAACGAAGGACTGCGCCCTATGGGGCAAGATTCTCTCCTTTCAGAGCCCCCATTTGCAAGTCCACCTCACACCCATCATGCCCTTTGATCCGCACCAGGATCTTTAAAGAGAGACATGGTCTCAAAGCAGGCCACGGTATGTCTAGGGGGGGCAAAGGCAGATACATGAGGGGGAGGCGTACAATGCCCCTTCCAAGGCGTCCATCTCCCCCCATCCCCGCAGCCTGTGAATATGTGATCTTATGTGGCCAAAGTAACTTGGCATGTGATTAAATTAAGGATCAGGGGATGGGGGATTATCCTGGAGTACGTGGGTGGGCCCCATGTAACCACAAGAGTCACGGAGGGAGACAGGAGTGTCAGACTGATGCAGCATGAGAAGGTCTTTGCAGGCCTTTGCTGGCTTTGGAAGAGGAGGAATTAATTCACCACGGAGCCCAGGAATACAGCAGCCTCCAAAGTGGGAACCCCAAGAAAGCAGATTCCCTCCTAGAACATTAGAAGGAAATACAGCCCTGCCGACACCTTGATTTTAGCTCAGTGAGATTCGTTTTGAACTTGTGACTACCAGAACTGAAAGATAGCAAATGCACTTTAAGCCACTAAGTTTGTGGTCATTTGTCCCAGCAGCAAGAGGACACTGGTCCCAGTCCCTTACAGAGGGCAGAGTTGTTCACCTACAGCCTCTCCTTGGGCTGTCTCGGCAGTCCCATAATCTGATGTTATTCACCCATTTCACAGACAGAGGCACTGAGGCCTGGGAAGGGTTAAGTGACTTGCACCAGGCCCCCCAGCTAGTCTTAGGTCTGGGCTCCTTAGAAGCAGAGCTTGAGGCAGGGATTCGGGGCAAGTGACTTCCTTCAGGAAAGCCTACAAAGGAGCAAGGGAAGTGGGCTGTGGAAGGGTGCGAGGAAGGTCGGGGCCTGGGGCTTCGGCCTGAAGCACATGGTGCTCTGGAGCATAAATCAGCTGAGAACCATATCCCCACTCCACAAGGGCTCAGCCCTTGGTGCCCTTGAGTGGGTCTGCCATCATCATGAGGGCTTGGAGATGACCTCTCGGCCTGAGGACAGGTCTCTGAAGATGGACAGCCAAGGAGGAGAGGCCACTAGCCCAGGAAGATGCAGGCAGGTCACACAGAACATCCACGTGGGTGTGGTTGTGTCCGTCTCTCCTGCAGGTCAGAGAGCAACTTGTACAGCATCATGGAGCCGAGGACACGTGTGGACACACTGCAAGGTGCCAGGGAGGGAGCAGGTGCCCCACGGCCCCGCAGCCAGGTAGTGGGAGCTGCTTCCTGGGAAGGAAAGTTACAGCGTCAGCACCTCCAGACAGCAGCACCTCCGTCCCCTCCCTCCCGGCTCCTGAGACCAGCGCCTGAGACAGTTCCCATCCTCCGAGGAAATTGGATGTTAATGGTGTTCGCAGTTCCCTTTCTTCCTTCTCCTTCCCCTCCCCTCTTTCTTTTTGAGCCTGTCCCTGAAGCTATTAATATCCAACTTGAACTAAACGGCAACTGTATTTCAACTTCCCCGTTTTATTTGCCACAAGCCGAGTTGTTTATCCACAGGCCGTGATAGGCGTCGGCTTTCGCTCCATTCTGGCCCTGTGCTCTGATGGCTGATAACACGCAACACGACGGCCATTACCAGGTCTAGGACGAGACTGAGTGTTTCATTTTCTGCATGTTTTATGTGGCGGCAGCTCCTGTTCCCATCAGGGACCTTTGCATACATTTCACATGCTGGCCTAATGGAGCAGAAATGTGTTCTCCAACAAGGGCCGGTGCCAGGCCCCAGGGAGTGCCGGGAAGAGCAGTGGGTCGGGGAGAGTCACAGAGAGTGGTAGGCACCATGGGTGAGATAGATGTTGAGGCAAGAGGCTGGAAACCTGGCCAGAGGCTCCGGAATTTGCACCTGCTATTGGGTGGAAATGTCTCTGGCATCTTATCAGCCCTTGAGATCCAGAGGGGAATGCTGGAGCTCACCCTCATTTCACAGGAGGGGAAACTGATGCCCAGACAACCTCATCCTTGCCTGCAGGCACTGGTCCAGCCCTGTGACAGAGCTCACAGACTCACAGACTCCAGCAAAGAGCCTAGACGAGGCTTCCTGAGCTTCTCTTCCCTTCCTCACCAGCACCACCAACCAGCACATGCCTCTCACCAAGCCTTTTGGCCCCTGAACCCAGTCTGCTCCGTCTCCACACCAGTCAGCAAGTGAAGGCCAAGGGCTGACTTTAAATCCTCCACAGCCAAATGGCATTTCCCAGCCCCATCAGTGCCCCCAGACCCAGTGGTCTTGGGTACCAATTTATTCCAGAGACCAGTTAACTTCATCTCTGATGGAAAGTTAATTGGTGGCTGATTTCCCTGGGTCAAGGGAACCCTGGAAGACAAAACACCCCAGATAGCTCCTGGGCTTGGCTAATGGGCTGCTGAGCAGTCTGCCAAGTTCAGCAGCACAGTGGGTGGTTGGCCTGCCGGAGGGATAACTGGCCACTGAATTATTAGAAGCTACTGCTATTGTCAAGTTTCTAGGGCATGGAGTGCACTCCGCAAGGAGCTTTGCATGAGTCATCTTGAATCTATCCATCGAGCTTACGACAGACGCATAGGCAAATATCCCTGTTTCCCAGGTGGGATGAAAGCCCCCACTCATGAAGGTCCTGTCCATCGCGTTGTAACCTCTTAAAATCCCCTAGAGACCATCATACAGGGAGGATGAGCCTCCTTTTGCTGAAGAGGAAGGTGAGGCTCAGAGAGGTTAGGCAACTTGCCAAGGTCACCCAGCTGGTCAGTGCAGGACTCATCTCCAGGGCCTGAAAAGGTTCCACCATGGAGCCCACAGAAGGCACCAGAAGCAGGTAGAAGTGGGCTTCTCTGAGAGAGGACAGGGTCCACAGATGGGCCATTGGCCAGGAAAGCTTGAGGATCCTCTCCCACACATGCACGCAGTCCCAGACAGCAGCCCCTGCCAGGCCGACAAGGGCATTTTGCCCGGGAGGAGAGATGCCCCTCCCCTGGCCTTGCACAGGACACTGGGAACACATTCATCTCCTCCGTGGACGCATATTGAGCACCTACTCCCTGCCGGATTCTGCCCTAATTTAAAAACGCAGGGCCAGTCATCAGAGCAGAGCCCAGCTGAAGTTCCCCAGCTCTGCTGTCAGGTCTGGAACTCTCCACGGCCCACTATGTGCTCCTGTTTAGCACGCTGCAGAAACGCATCCACGTGCACACACACACACACACAGTGCCCTCCTTCTCTCCATAACACACACACCCACATGCACACTCGTAGCCTTCCCTCACCAGCTGCCCCTTAACTAGGTCAGGCCCTCCAGCCACAGTCAGGCTGAGCACAACAGATGGAAGGACACAGTGGCTCGGTGACAAAGTTCCGGATGAAGAAGACTTAGAAGAGAAACTGGAGAGGGGACCAGGGAGGGTGTCACCTGCCTGGGAAGAGGAGGCAGCACGGGGAGGTGGCTGGTGCAGGGAAGTCTAACCTTGAAGCCAGCCAGACTCAGGCAGCTTTATGGAGGCGGTGGGGCTGGAGAGTCTGCCCTTGGCAGGTGGACAGATCCGCTCTGAGCCGCCATTCCTCCACCTGTGAAGTGGGGATGCTGATGGTGGACAGTTGACTGGGGAGACGGAGGGTGGGGTACAAAGGGCATCCAAGGAGGGGGTCATTTGTAAGGTATTGGCTGCCTCTAATCACACCCCACCAATCACAGCTAGCACTAGCTGAGCCTGGACTCTACTGGGCATCGTTCTATGCACTTGACACAAATTACCTCCTTGAACCCTCATGCCAAGTCTAGAAGGTGAGCGATATTATTATTAGCCCCATTTCTAAGCAAGAGATTAAAGTACAGCACTTGCCCAAGGTCACAGTGAGCCAGATGACAAAGCCAGGCAATGGGCTCTGTGCCCTTTGCACCCACCTCCTGCCCTTTTTCTTATAGCACTGAGATATAACATGGCGTGAGGGCTGCTCCAGGCAGCAGAGCAGGCATTTGGGTTCACAGTGAGAGGCAAGGAAGCCCCCAAAGTCCTTTTGTCCAGAAGCATCTCCCTAGCTAGATTCCCCTGAGACTTTTAAAACAAATTTAGGCATCAACTCCAGAAGGTCCCTGTTAAAATACAAATCGATACCTGGGAGGTGCCCACCCATTATCTCTCCTGCAGAGATTAGTCATTAGGGTTGGGTGGTTAAAAGGTTGACCTTGATTTTGGAAAGGGCTATAGAGGGGAATGTGACCTGGAAGAAGAGGTCAGAACCGTTTCAGGGGGCAGATGAGGGAAGGCAGCAGGGGACAGCTGATAGGGGAAAGGTATAGTGGAGCATGGCCAGGAGATAGTGCTGGTGCCAGTTGGGGGATGTGGTGGTGTGCAAGGCAGCAGACTTCATGCTGTGTTTTGCAATACAATTCTGTTTTTATACATTTTACCCAGAAATAAAATACAGATCAAAGAGGAGGGAGCACCTCCCACTAAAATGGAGACGGGGAAGAAGGAATAAAACCCTCATCACTACAGCCCCATTACTCTCCCCCATCAAGGCATCCCCAGGGCACCTCTGCAGGCCCCCAGGAACCCAGTTTGCAAACACTAGTCGGCTGTAAAGAATGGTGGCCCTGGAGTCAGAATCCTGGGATCTGCTTGCTGTGCGACCTGGAGCTGGTCTCTTGCCCTCCGTGCTTAAGCTTACCTGAAAGTCCTCCAAGGTCTCTCCTGGCTATGACCTGTCCAGCAGGGTAGGGGGTTGGCCAGGAGTGGTCTCTACTGCTGAGTGAGCAGCCATGCTAAAGCCACGTGGCCCATAAGGCACGTGGCCCAGTCCAGCCAGACATGGTGGCCACATTTCCCTTCTGTCTGAGCCCTGCTCCTGAGCACCAGCACAGGCCTGAGGTCACATAGTGAAACCTTGGCAGAGCCATAACTAGGACACCCGGAACCGGAGGCAAGGACTGGAGGAGAGGCAGCAAAGAGATGAAGGCTGGTTTGGGGGTCTAGCCCACGGGGTACTTGGTTTCCTGACTTCTCAAAAAAGTCTCCCCACACCTGTCCAGGCTTTTCTTCCAGTTTCTGTGCTGAGGGGGTGTGGAGTTTGGGGGGTTGATATTAGCAGGTCTGGAGTCAGCAGCCCGCATTACAGCCCGTCTCTCGCCACTGCCCGGCTGAGCCTTCGCAGGCCATTAGAAAGCATTATCACGTTTTCTGCCCTTAGACACCCTGCGGGGCCAGGAGGGCAGAGAGGATTCTTTCTGTTATAGAGCTGAGAAGTGAGGCTACTGAGATGCAGTGACCTATCTGAGGACATGCATTGGTGTGACTCTGCAGGGCTCAGATGCCCGGGCTGCAGCTCCCAGCACCAGGGGCAGCTGGGGGACAGAGAGGCCCAGACCTCCTTTTCAGAGTATGGTGGGGTATGTGCGGCCCAGGGCAGCAGCAGAGGCCAGCTCCAAAGAGGCAACGGGGCAGGGCATGAGGAGCTCAAGGGGCCTTGACACCTTCTTGGACACTCAGCACTGTGGTGGTCACTTGGGAGAGCAAAGTTTGACACGTGGTTAGCAGGCCAGCCGGGAGACAAAGGCACTGCTGTAGGCGAGCCAGCAGGACCCAGCCACCTCTCTGGAACAGAGTGGTCAGCTCCCATCCAGAAGAAAGGCTCTGGACCTTGGATGGAGGAAGAACTGGAGCCCCACAGGGGAGAGGACTCAAGATGAAGCCCCTAGACACAGCCTGGCCAGCCCACCCCCCACACTATAGGAAGAAAACGTGTTTCCAGAGTCTGTGTGGGAGCCCAGATCCAGGGTTGGGGCAAGACTTTGATGGAGGCACTGAGCTGTCATAGCCAAAGGCTGGGATATGCAGTGGGGATTCACTGCGGGCAGAAAGTTCAGAAAGCTGGATAGGGGCACCCTCTCCCATGGGAGCCTATGCCCTGTCTCAAATCTCCTTCCCTGCAACCATCACAAGTGGAGAGGATCCTCCACGCCCCCACTTGTATCCCCTGCTGTGTCCATTCCTCCTGCCCACCCACTGATTCAATTATTCATCGAGCGAGTACTCAGCATTGAGTTAATCTCCCTCTTCTCACGGCAGCTCCCCACGCCCCACACCCCACCCCTAGTTTGGAGTGGGGAAAAAACGCTGGCGGGTTCCGTGTGGTGTTGATTAGAGTATCGATCCTGGCTGCAGCCCTGGCCATCGCCTGCCTGAACATCCATCAATGCCAGGTGGGGAAGCCAGACACCAGCCTCCGGGCTGGGCCTAGGGGCTTGGTCCAGACCAGAGGGAGGAAAGAGGGGCTGACCCTGGTAGTCAGAGGTGTGTGTACATTTTACCCAGAAATGAAATGCACTGGTGTCAGTTGGGACCAGGGTTGTTTCTAATCCCAACCACCCTGCTCCTTCCCATGGCCTATTCATTCATCGCCACCTTCATCTGGCCCTTCCGGCTGGTAGCAGTCCCAATCGGTTACTAAATGTCTCCCATATGCTAGGACCTCTTCTCAGCAGTTTTCATTCTCACCGCAATCCACTGAGGTTCGCTGCAGAAATGGGGGTTAGGGAGGTCAGGTGAGGTCAGACTGCTGAGCATACTCATGGCCATATCTGTATGCCACTTTCCAGAGGCCAACTCTCCCCTAGCAAAAGAGCAGTGGCATATGTTGAACTGCCGTGTGCCGGGGACACATTCTCCCACTGAATACACACATTCATTACGGTGTAGGGGCTCATTGTTCTTGCTTTACAGATGACAACACTCAAGTAACTTGCTTGCAGGGTACACGGCTGGGAAGTGACAAAGCTGGGATTCAAACCCTCATTTGTGGGACTCTGGACCTCAGCGTCTTATGTTTATATGGCAATTTCCAGTTCAAAAGCAGTCTCGCCTACACTGTTTTCATTTTTGCGTCACACTCACCTAAGAGAGAACTGGTATTTTTTATTCCCATTTTACAAATGGGGAAACTGAAGCATGGTGTGGATAAGCTGCAGATGACAGCAGAACCAGGACTCCAGGGGACATCTGCTGACACCTGATGCTTTTGTGCCTGTCTTGGGGCCACTCCCTTTCTGCTCTGTCTCTAGTCCACCTGAAATCCATCTTCCCTCTCTTCCAGGAAGCCCTCCTGGACTTGAGGTAACAGAGTGGGGCAGCTTCCCTCAGTCTCTTCCTCCTCTCTGGAATAGAAACCATGAATGATAGCAGGGTGTCTCTCTTTCCACCAGGTCTGTCCCTTTTCAGAGGAGAATGAAATGTGCTCAGTTCTCTTTGGAGCCTTGCTCTGGCCCTTCTCCCTGTAGGGGACATGCCACCCCCTTCCTCTCTCGACCTACAATCCCTGTACAAGTGTCCTTCCTCCAAGAAGCCTAAGGCCACCCAACCCCCATAAGTCACATGACTGCCCGCCACTGAGCTCAGGGACTTTAGCAGGTGCTTCTTTCAGGGCCTCAGTTTCCCTGCCCATCACACCCTTGCACCTTACTGGAATCTTTCAAAAGCTTGTGAATGCTAAGACACCACTAGTGAGGTCCAGATCCAGTGAATCTGCAGCACCCCCAGGTACCTCAACTGCTCCAGTTCCACGCCCTGTTCCCTTCAGCTCTCGCCATGGAAGGCAGGCGGGAGAGCAGGCGACTGCCATCCCAACGTCAGCACTTGCGTTAGCACCAATGATGGAGCTGGGGCTGAAGAGCAGCTATGACAGCACATTGATCTGTGTGCAGCAAGCTGGCCATGGAGAAGAGAGAAGCTAGTTGTCAATACTGCATTACCCCCGGGGATCCAGAGCCTCTCTCCCTTGGGCTGCCCGAAAGGGAAGGAGGGAGAGAAAATGAAGGAGGACAGCTCCTGCACTACCCAGGCGTCTTTGCAGGATCCTAGGAAGGGACCCCAAGTCTCAGTCCCAGCCTCTGCTTCCCTAGCCCTGGGTGTCTTTGTTTCTCCTCTCTCCTCCAGAACTAGCTTGAAGCTCAATGGGGGACTAAAAAGCTAAAGTGGCACATAATTTAGAAATGTATTTCTTTGTGGTTTATAATTGTACGGTTTGACGTGGATCTGGGTGCAACCGCCTTCACCATGCTCCATGGGGGCTTGTGTGCATTGCTCCAGTGTTACCAGAGCAGGGGGCTGGGAGGAGCACCAGGACGCAGAGGACCGGGGGTGCCCCTTTGGAAGCTCAAATAATGTGTGTCTTTTCTGTGATTAGAACATGTACAATCGAGTCCTGTTGACTCTACACTGAGCCCAAATGTTCTGAGGGTCTCTGTCCCTGTCAGCCCAGCACTGTGCCAGTCCGTGCAGTGGGAGAAGAGGAGCCCACAGGGTGCCCGGGCCCTCTACACTCTGCCAGCTGGCCCTGGGGAAAGCAGAGACCCTGGCTCTGTGCCCAAGTCTCACAGCTGATCTCACGCTTCAGGCCAGGCCTGTTTCCCTGCAACCCTGGCCCACACTTGACCAGGTGACACTCCCCCCCCCCCATTAGGCCCCTACAGCCCAGCCACACAGGGCCCAGGGAACAGTCACACGCCAAATCACAGGTAGCCAAGTAATCAGGCTTATAAGGCACAATGGTTCATTGTCAGGGTGGGGACCCTCACAGGGTCCCTCCCTCTGGTCCACTCTGTCTCTGCTTCCAAGCTTTAGGGTTAGAATTTGGACTTGGACCCTAGCTGTTTCTACTGGCAGGATTTCATCTCTCTACAGTGCAGTTCCTCATCTGAGAAATGGGAATAAAAAAATACCTTCTTATATGGTGTTATGAGAGCTAAACCCCAAGCACAGCGCTCAGCACGAACCACGTGCTTGATTAATGGTGGCTTTTGTAGTTACCTAAAGGACAGATGCCAGCTTTACCCTTGCTGGCCAGGAATGCTTGACCAGATTAACTTGGGTTCCTATCTGTCTCTTGCAAACTGAAGCATTAAGACAAAGAGGTGACTTAGCCTCTCTGAACTTGAGTTTCTTCATCTGTAAAATTATCTTCCTTATGAATTCTAAAAGACCTGGGCCAAGATGTCAGTCCATCCCACAAGGGGACTTCCCTGCTCCTATCACCTGTCCAAGGAGCTGCCTCTTCTCTGGATGACAGCAGCAGTGTCCTCCCACGTTTAGGGGTACAATGCTTGCACTCACAGGACTCATTATCATAAAAGAACACTTCCCAGTAACCCCAGCATTCCCGCAAGAGCAACTGCAGATTTGTACAGTAGGGATTGCTATATATCCTGACAAGAAAATTTTTTTAAGTAAAAGAAATGGCCACTGCTGTTCGTTTTGTGCCATTGTGCACCAGGCACAGTGTTTGGTGATAGGCAGAAACGCTGAGATGAATTAGTTGGGCTCTGAGGACTGCAGGCCATATGGGAGAGAGCCAGGCAAGGGTCACTACAGAACCATGTGATGCACCACCACTGCCAGGCCGTGGGCCAGGACAGACTTCCCAGAGCAGGGGATAACCAAACTGGGTCTGGAAGGATGAGGAGGGGTTCCCCGGGCAGCTGCGGGCGGGAAGGGTGTTCTGGGCAGAAGCTATCACAGATGTGGACGCTGCTCCTGTAGGCCCACCATAGAGAGCTACTCTAGGCTTTATGATTGAACTCAACCAATGACTATTGAGCCATTGGAACAACTAAGTGCCTGGTTCCCGGCTGGAGCTGAGTGGATGGGCAGTAGGCACTGGAAAGATGGTCCCTGCACCTAGGGAAAGACTGGGTAGGCACCCAGCAGACACCAACTCCCAATAGTTAGAGGTGCAAACTGCATGCAGAGGGAATAGAGAGGCTCTTGGGGATGAGGTGAGAGGACAGGGACTTGGGAAACTTTGGGGAGAGAGTACGGCTCCCCTGGGCCCTGGAGGGGGGTGATATTGTGTAAGGTCCCGGGAGCAGTGGGTAGTGCCGGGTGGGATGAAAAACACAGGATGCAGAATCCACACGCCTGGATTCAAATAGCTATGTGACCTCGGGTGAACCAGAGTCTGTTGGTTTCTGGACAGAGGAACATTAAAGGCCGACACAAATCAGGATAAACCAAGAAGGGCTTAATACAGGGACATTTTTGTTAATATAAATATGCTGGGTGTAGGGGGAAGCACAGCTGTTGACACTGCAGGGTCTGAGGAAAGGGAGTGGTTACTAGAACCTGGAAAGAGAGGCCACCACATGATGAGCATAGACCTTTGGTAAAGGGCATGGCCAGCCTGGGGCTATCCCAAGGGGAGAGAGGCTGTGGATGGATGCCTTGACCTCTCCTCTGTCCTACGGATTCCCTGCTTGGGCTCCTTATTGGCAGAACCAGAGGGAATAGGAAGACATGGGGTCTGGCAGACATGGTCTTTGCAGAACAGCCTCTGGGGCAGAGAACAGGGATAGAAAATAGCCAACTGGAGCTACCTGGCATCATCACATCCCTGGTGTTGGGATTCTTCCTCTGAAAGTGGGACAGCATAATCGCAGTCCTAAGAACTTCACAGGGTTTGTGAAAGGATCACGAGACAGCAATGGCCAAAGGCTTTGTACAAAAATAATCTGTGCTCCTTACAGCGGGCACGCTGGGTGTTTTTCAGCACCAGTCCTTTTAGAATTCATAAGGAAGATAATTTTACAGATGAGGAAACTCAAGTTCAGAGAGGTTAAGTCACCTCTCTGTACTAACTCTTCACTTTCAAAGAGACAGACACAAACCCAAGTCCAACTGGCTTTGGCAAGTAAAAATAAAGGTAATTGGCTCCCATAGTGGAAAGTCTAGGAATAAAGATCGTTTCAGTGTTTCAGGCATGGCTGGACCCAGGCACTCTATCAAGTTCATTATCTTTTTTCTCCATTGCTTCACTCTGCTAGCCTGTCTTGCCTGTACTCTCAGGAAGGGTCTCCTGAGCAGTGACAAAGCAGATCCAGCTTCTGGAAGCAGCTTCACAATGCTGAGGGGAAGAAAGCCTCCTTCCCAAATTCCCAACAAATGTCCTAAAGCCAACTTCTCCATCTCTGAACCAATCCTATAGTCAAACACCTCCCTGCCCCCGAGCCAGGAGGTAGGGTCAAGTGGGCTGAAAAAGGCCACAGCATGAGAAAGGAACAGTCATAAAGCCAACCTCCCAAAGGACAGATGGCTGGGCAGCCAGAAGCAGAGAGAGAGCAGAGCAGGACACAGCCCTCCCCATGCTGGCTCAGGAGCATCCTGCCCAGGTCCAGCCTGGCCACCCAGCTTCCAAGCTCTATTTGTTTGGGGCTTCCTTGTTCGTGTGTATTGCTGGCGTTCTTAATGCAATATGATGAAAACACCAGAGTGTGGGCAAGGCGTGGGGACGTGGGGGGCAGTGTGGGAAAGGCAGGGCCCACTATGAAGGTGAAGGGTTCTGAGCCCTCAGCCGTTCTGACTCGGCCTCTTCTCCCCGGGAGTCCCAACACTCCATCTCAGGCTAGAGGCCACAGGGGTAGGAGATCTGAGGACTGACCCATGGGATGCCCGCACAGTGAGTCCTCCTGTCAGCACAGATGGCCCCTATGCCCACTTCTCCCTTCATCTGCTCACTGCCCAGTAAGAGCCTGACGCACAGGAAGCACAGACAGCGCTGGGATTTATTTTCTTTCCCACTTAAAGGCCTCCTTCCCTCCTCATGAAGGCATGGAGCTGTGCATGTGTGTGCACTGCATGTGTGTGCACTGTATGTGTATACTGTGTATGTGCACTGTGTGTGCACACTATATGTGTGCACTGCGTGCATGTGCACTGTGTGTGCTGTCTGTGTGCACTGCGTGCATGTGCACTGTGTGTGCTCACTGTATGTGTGCACTGTGTGTGCGCGCTGCGTGTATGTGTGCACTGTATGTGTGTACTGCATGCATGTGTGTGCGCCGCATGTGTGCAATGCACGTGCCCTGTGTGTGCACTGCATATATGTGTGCACTGTGTGTGCCGTGCATGTGTGCTCTGAATTTATGTGTGTACTGTGTGTGTGTGCACTAAGTGTGCGTGTGCTTGTGCACGAGATGGCAAACAGCAGAGGAACCCCCTCCTCTCCTGGGCTGTGACAGTCCCACTGGGGCAAAGGCCACAGGCAGTGGGGAGGGGGCCTTTGCGGCTCTGGCTCTGGCCTCTCTCTTTCTTTCTTTCTTTCTTTCCCACCCTTCTGAGGCCCGCAGTGATACGCCAAGGAATGGGATTTAATGCCAAAGCACTTCAGGCTCAGAGAGATGAGATTAGAAGAGAGAGGGGGGGTTGGGCAGGGGAGTAAGGAGGAGAAGGGAGGAGGAGGGTGTGGACAGAGAGGGAGGGAGGGAGGGACGGGGAGACAGGCAGGAAAGAGCAAACTCAGGACTGTTGGGGCTGCATCCACAGCTGGAGCCACAATCTCCCAGCAGGGAGCGCGAGGTGGCGGTGCAGAAGGAAAGGACACGGGAAACTTTAGGGGCTGAGGGGCTGGGGGCATGAGTGTGTCTTGGCCTGGATGGGGAGAAACATGCCCCCCAGCCTGTCTGGCGTTGCTATCATCTTCCCCAGAGGACCAAGTTCTATCACACGGAGGGTAAATGGAGGTGACAGGGCCCCTGCCCCTCTGGGCTCCCGTCTCCTTCCCAGCTGGGGTGCTGCATGCCCTGCTGGCCTCTACTGTGCCTTCCGCCAGCAGGATCAGCAGGCGAGGCTCTTCTTGGGGCTCTTCCAGCCCCACCCCACAACCTGACCAGACTATGATCGGGGACTGGACACCAGTGTTACAGCAAGACGGGGTGTGGGCCTGAAGTCCTTGCTCCCCCAGACCCCAGACCCTGTTGGGGAAACAGCAGGTGGCAGATATGAATGGACCTTCTGCAGGGTCATTCCAGCCTGAGGCCCCTGGAGAGGAAGGAGCCGAACCTACACACAGGTCTGGCCGGGGGCCCTGAGACTGCCCACCTCAGAGGTGCTGCATCCCACCAGTCCCCAGGCCAGGGGCTGCCTGCTCACTATTCCGGAGCTTCCTCTGCCCTGGTACCTGCCCCCATCTGCCTGCTCATCTGACGGGCACGGAGGCTGGCATGAACTGGGGCCACCGGGGGTCCCCGTGCCTCCCTCTCTCCCTGTCCCCACTCCCCAACTCTGGGCTGGCCCATCGACTCCAGCTCTGTGAAGGTTGATCTTGTGGGCTTTCATCCCCCAGTGTGCTGAGGGACATGAACGTGGGACAGTCATTATTGCATTCCAGAGAAGTCCCCAGACCAGAGGCCGGCAAGAAATCGCTAGGCAGGCAGCTCCCGCAGCCTCCTTCCGTTCTGTGACTCATCGTTCAGGCTGGGCCACAATCCTCTCTCCCCCATCTCTGCGTTTCTAGACTCCGATGCTCCATGAATTTCACATCCATCTCAGAGGTCCAAGACATACCGCTGACTCTGCCAAGCCTGCTTTCATGTCGTACTGAAGAGTTTGCACACACGTGTTTGCACACCAGCACACGTCTGCCTCTGCAGATGCTCTTGTACACCAACCCTGACGCACCGATCTTCTTGCACACACACGGACGCACGTCCCTAATGCTCAGTCACAATCTCGCCGTGCCTGCTGCAGAGTCAAGCCCTTCCTCGTACCCTCACTGGGGCACCTGAGCACATCGGTGTGTGGTCACACTCAGACACTGACGCTCTCCCAGCCCTGCCAAACACTGCTCAGATGAGTTTCCTCCTCGAATTCAGAGCAGATCCACATCTGGGTGGACAGTCACACACCCTGTTCCAACATACACCCCACCCAATCTGCCAGACACACGCAGACGTTCCCAGCCCACAGCTGGTGACTCACACCGTCCGGCACTTGGGACCCATGTGGGGATGCTCCCTCTGCCTTTTCTCAGCATTCCTTTACGTTCCTTTTAAAACATTGTAAATTTTACTACTAACAAAGCCTTCTCACCACAGGCCCAGAAGTGGCATTCAGATTGTGCATCATTTACTTTGAGGAAAGAAAGGCTCAGAGTGACTGGGGTGGCTTTTCTAGGGTCACATAGGTTTTTAGGAACCGAGTGGGCCTGGGCCTCTGTCTGTCAGAATACAAATATTCTGCTAATCAGGCCAGGCACAATGGCTCACGCCTATAATCCTAGCACTCTGGGAGGCTGAGGTGGGTAGATTGCCTGAGCTCAGGAGTTCTAGACCAGCCTGAGCAAGAATGACACCCTGTCTCTAAAAATAGCAGGGCATTGTAGAGGGCACCTGTAGTCCTAGCTACTTGGGAGGCTGAGGCAAGAGAATCACATGAGCCCAAGAATTTGAGGTTGCTGGGAGATATGACACCATGACACTCTATCAAGCAAGGGAAACAAAATGAGACTCTGTCTCAAAAAAAAAAGAATATTCTGGCTTGGCGCCTGTGGCTCAATGGGCTAAGGCGCCAGCCACGTACACCTGAGCTGGCGGGTTCGAATCCAGCCCCAGGACCCGCCAAACAACAATGACGGCTGCAACCAAAAAATGGCCGGGCGTTGTGGTAGGTGCCTGTAGTCCCAGCTACTTGGGAGGCAGAGGCAAGAGACTCGCTTGAGCCCAGGAATTGGAGGTTGCTATGAGCTGTGATGCCATGGCACTCTATCCAGGGTGACAGCTTGAGGCTCTGTCTAAAAAAAAAAAAAAAGAATATTCTGCTGATCCTCATGGCTGGTCACCAGCCTACGTAGCACCCTTGTGCCAATTAGAAAAAAGTGCCTCGTGAACCCCTGTATCACTCTCCCTCCGGAGAAACCCTAACTACCCGCTTCTATCATCACCCGATTCAGCAGGAAGCAGTTAGGCCGAGTCTTCGCCTTTTTTCCCTAACAGCAGTTAGAGTTTCTACTTGGAGAGGGAGAATTGATGCAGGACATTTGGCACCCTAGCCAGCTCAGTGGAGCTGGTGGACCTGCCACCTCCTCCTTGGTGGTGTCGGTGCTGCAGCAGCCAGCTGAGGAACCAGCGGGCTGGATGACAGACAAGGAGGAGGACCTCCAACCCACACCGGAGGCTCCAATAGCCAAAAAGGCTGGACAACTGCAGAAGAGACACCTGTGCCTTGGTGTCTCCTTCACTTTACACTTAGGACTAAATGTGGAACCCCCATTTCCTATGCCTAGGTGAATTTCATATGAATTTCCTAGGCCTCAATTCCATGAATGGACTGTGTCCATTCATTGATACATTCTTCACTTTGCCTCTGC
>CAUYON010177513.1:0-11341 GCA_963573935.1 Arctocebus calabarensis | reverse complement strand
TTTCTTTTTGAGTCTCTCTCTCTCTCTCTCTCTGTCGCTCTCTCTCTCTCTCTCTCTCTCTCTCTCTCTCTCTCTCTCTCTCTCTCTCTCTCTCTCTCTCTTTCTCTCTCTCTCTCTCTCTCTCTTTCTCTCTCTCTCTCTCTCTCTTTCCCCTAGACTTTGTTATAAAAATTACCATCTTTCTTTACAATGTTCTCAAAGGGTATCTCACATTACAAAGTAACAGTTGATTCTTCCTGCTTTCCTTTTATTGTGGTTTGGCGGGTTTTTTTTTTTAATTTATTTTTTCTTTTCTTCATTTTTCTCAAAGAAATATGTTCCATTACAGTTTCTCCACTTTGTCATGGGAGTTAACAAGCAGATAGACGATTTTTAACATTGCTTGATACCCTCAACTATTGTCCTGTGGAACATTTTCTCTCTGCACTCAGAATTCAAAGTAATCATTTTTACATTATTATTTGCCTTTGTTCTTTCCTTATCCTGATTAGAAAGCAATTTCTTCTTTCCTCAACTACATCTTTTTTCTTTCTTATAACTGTTATACACTTTATTTTGCTGAGGCAAATTGCTATTTGGAAAATTAGTCGAAATCAAGAGTCTCTGTTCATTGGGAGTAAGAGCTAGAAACTCCTTCTGCTTATAGGAAAACATTTACATTCACATGATGGTATAAAATAGTAGTTTGCATAATGTATTATTCTTTACAAAGTGCTTTCACATGTATCATAGTGCTCAATCCTTCAACCGTCTCTTGTATTAGTAATATCTGAAGCATTTCATAAAGGCATTGGCACATAGAAAGTGTTCTATAAATGCTTGGCTTAATTATGGAATTAGATCATACATGATAAGTGTAATTCTTTCAGCAATCAGTTCCTTTTAATAGGCTAATGCCAGCTTTGTGTTTTTCTATTATGTGCCGTGTGAGCGAGAAGAAAAATTCTGACTTAGACAAACCCCCTAACCTAAGACTACTTGTGTTAAAATTCTAAATTATAATTGCAATCGTAGATTAAAATTAGTAATGGATTAAATACATGTATTAAAGCAAATTTTATTTTCATTCTCCTGATATGATTTTTTTCCAGTATTGAAGTATGTTTCTTTTAGAAACTCAGTGTACGAACTAAGTTGGTGACCATGATCACTAATCCTTTCATGCTCCTATTATAGACATTTTTCTAACAGCATAATTTGACACAGTGCAAATTAGTTGAAGAATGATCGATAAATTAGAAATACAAATTGGAAGAGCTCTCATCACAAAGTCCTAAAGCTGCAGATGCTGGTAATCTGTAGAGAGGAAGGAACACTTTTACACTGTGGCTGGGATTGCAAACTAATACGGCCTATTTGGTAAGAAGTATGGAGACTCCTCAAAGAACTCAAAGTAGACTGTCCATTTGATCCTATGATCCCATTACTAGGTATCTACCCAGAAAAAAAGTAAATCATTTTGTCATAAGGATATTTACACTAGATTGTTTTTTGCAGCTCAATTGACAATCACCAAGATGTGGCATCAACCCAAGAGCCCATCAACCCATGAATGGATTAACAAACTGTGGTATATATGCACCAGGGAATACTATTCCGCCATAAAAAAGACATTTTTGTATTAACCTAGATAGAGTTGGAGAACATCCTCTTTAGTAAAGTATCACAAGACTGGAAAAGCTGGTATCCAATGTATTCAATACTAAGAGGAAGCCAGTAGACAAATTAATATATGCGCACAGAAGAAAAAAACTCAATGATTCAAGCTGGGGGGAAGAGAAAAGGGAGGAGGGAGAAGGATTGGTGTGTTTTCACCTAATGGGCGTAATCCAAGGGTGTATGGCAGAGCTCCTGAGTGAAGGGCACAACTACAACAGGGACCTTACCTAACAAATGCAAACATTGTAACCGAGTGGTTTATACCCTCGCATTAACCTGAAATTTAAAAAAGGAAATAAACTACATTCATGCTCCTCATAACAATCTTGCATGTAGTGAGATTGAAATAAGAAAGTACTTATTACTTATTACTGTTGCCACTTAAAATCAACGTGAATATGATGTACTCAGAGTAGTCAATGTCTCTTCAACATCTCATTATTTTCTATAACCACATTGGGAAGAGAAATAGCTGAGACACACATTCCTTTACATACATAGAAGTTATTTTTCCTGAGGTTATATCATTGTATGTTATTCAACCAAAGATTTGATGTTCTGAACAAGATATAGGCCCCAATAAGAGCCTAATAATAATTATGCAGCTGTTTATTTTAGCTAATTTCCAAAATATAGTTTACTTAAGATGCAGCCATAGTACAAAAAGAAAGATACCTTTTTGAAAAAAAATTATCTCAATTGCCAACTGTTCACGTTAATGCGCTTTTCAGGTTGAGCACAGCCATTTGTTTCTTTTACACAGTTATAATTATCTGACAAAATTAACCATCTTATCATCTGTTTCCTAGACTTTATTAACAATAATTTATTTAAATTTGTGGTTAATAATCCCAGTATCTAGATTTCCTCTGGGTCTGTTTCCATCATCTGTTTCCTTTTTTTTTCCTCTAGATTTTAATTTGTTTGATTATATATCCTTGGATGATGGGAATTTTTTTATCAAACGCTGGACTTTGTTATAAGCACTTTGAGACTGTATATAATGTTTTCTCTCTCTGAGAGAGTCCACTTTATTTTTTATTTATTTTTTCCTTTGGCAGTTAGGATAGGACAAATTACTTTAATACTGTGCAGAGCTAAGCTCATTCAAATTGGAGCATCAGTCTTTGCAAAGACCAGCATATTTCCTATTCTATTAATAACTACCTAAAACCCAGATTTTTTATATTAAGTTGCCAGTAGACCACAGCAATTTCTTTTGATGAAAATAGATATGAACCTGAAATTTATGGTCTATTGATAAGGAAACTACCTCTTCTGAAAAAGTATTTTATTTCAAGATTTTTCACAATCCTTGAAGCTTCTCTTCTAGCGTGCCATCACATTTCAGAAGTTGTGCTTCCTCTAATTTTTTTCATTTCTATTCTCATATGCTTGGCATTTGTTGTTACTCTAGATACAGACCATGGAATATTTTGTGTTTATTGCCATTTTTTTCTACATTGTAGCTCATGTGAGGAATACAGATGGTCACTAGGTTAGAACGATTCAATGGAAAAAAAAGTCAAGGAGTAAAAGTCTCAACTCCACCTTGAACGTATTTACCTTAGAAATGAAAACAATGTAACTTAAACATTTGTACCCTCATTTCAATCTGAAATTTTTTTTTAATTAAAGAAAAAAGTCACACAATCCAACTATGTAACAGCAGGAGACATTGAGGAGAATGCATGTCCATGCTGGGAGTCTGCCCATTCTATTCCTTCACCCCCAAATTTTAAAGGAGGCCAATATAGAGGAACTTTACTGTTTATTAAGTAAAATCACTTTGTAATCTGTTCTGCTATTCCTATATGTAAACCTACTGTTCCTTGGTGTAACATTCACTGCTTCTTTGGAAGAATGTGTAGTGAATACATTCCCCATTGCCAATGAATTATAGGTTTCAGTGGGGTCCTCAATGCATTTTTAAAATTTTGTTGAAGATTATTTCTCTTATTTAAACTGTAATGACCCTTTACTCATGTCTAGCAGCCTGAAAGTGTTAAGCAGTGAACACTTGTTGAAGTTGCAGAATTTATAGGTCAAAAAATAAAGAGTGTAAGAGAAGGCCCAATTGAACTCAACTATGAGAACATCACCATTTAGATATAAAGTCATTTGCCCTCTTGGGGATTCTTATATGTGTAAGAATGTTTGACTTATGTGAATATAATATTTATACATCCAAGAAAATGCATAAATATGAATAGAAAAAAATGTATGTATATAAAATTTATTTGCATAACCTATATTACAAGGTTGAAAAAACCTAGATGGAGTAAAATACTGATTAAAAACTCAGAAGAAATAATTTTAAGGGAACAGTAGAAACAGATGATCTTATTGTCATAGCACTTCTCTATATATTAAATAAAGAATGAAAATTTTATCTGCTTAGGCTTATTTAAGGATGTAATTTATATGCATTTCTGGAGGTATTTTATTTTCTAGGTATCTCAAGAATAGAATCTTCCAACACATTAATTTTTGTTTATTTTGCCTATTTTTTTTTTCTTGAGATAGAGCCTTATTCTGTTGCAAAGGTTAGAGTGCAGTGCCATCAGCCTAGCTCATAGCACCTCTAACTTCTGGGCACAAGCAATCCACCTGCCTCATAAGGAGCTGGAACTAAAGGCATCCACCACAATGCCTGGATAGTTTTTCTATTTTTAGTAGAGACAGTGTCTCATTTTGACTCTTGAACTCCTGAACTCAAGTAATTCACCCGCCTTGGCCTCCAGAGTGCTGGGATTACAGGTGTGAGCCCCTGTACCTGGCCTACTTTCCCTATTGTTAAAAAATGATAGGTTGAATTATTCTTTTCATTTATTATGTGATAATTAACAAATTCTTTTCAAATAAAATAGCCAGATAGAAGGGTAGGTGCCCTAGAGGAAGTGATTTTAGAAATAGGAAACCTTCTGGCCTGTGTCTGTCCCTGGGTGGTTTTACTGTCCTGGGACAATATTTGACCATCTGACCTTCCAAGCCTCACTACCCTTTGTCCCTGATGTAAAATTGACAGTTTTATTTCACATGGCGGGTGTTTCCCATAGGGGCCATATCCAGTTTCCCTGCCATGATGGCTCATGACCAAAGAGTATCTTTGTCCCTGAGGTGAAAGGCCGGTATGTTCCACGTGTCTTCCCTTAACCTAGGATGTAGATGTTCCTTAATCTCTTTTGTTTTCTACTGGTGTTTTAGTCCCAAGTTATGTTTAGGCGAGCTCCTTATCTAACTGTTGTTCCAGTTACAATCCTGACTATCTTAAGCCTAGTTGCAAAGGCTTCCTCAGGCAGGGACTTGTTCGACAGTCCTTTTTTGTATGAAGCTCAAACTCCAGTTTTTTATTTCAACAGGGAGCAATCTTTATTTATTTATTTATTTATTTTGAGACAGAGTTGCACTCTTTCCCAGGCTAGCGTGCCATGGTGTCATAGCTCACAGCAGCCTCAAACTCCTGGGCTCAAGGGATCCTGTTGCCTCAGCCTCCGGAATAGGCACCCCCCCACAATGCCTGGCTAAATTTTCAATTTTTTTTTTAGTAAAGACGAGGTCTCACTCTTGTTCAGGCTGGTCTTGAATTCTTGAACTCAAGCAATCCTCCTACCTCTGCCTCCCAGAGGGCTAGATTACAAGCGTCACCCACCACACTCAGCCGACAGTGAGCAATCTGTAATTCAGAAGTCACGCTGATTGTGTGTGTATGTATGCTTGTGAAATATATAGGATTGCCAGCATTTAAATATTAGAAGATTTCATATAATATAGATTTTTGTTTATTTTATTTATTTATTTGTTTCTTTTTTTTTTTTTTTTTTTTGGAGAAAGCCCTGGAATCATTTGACTTCTATTTCTGCATGGCAAAAACCTGGCTGGAAAATTTACTGAAGAGCATTCTCTAATTTCTCCTCCACCAATTTCTGTTTTCATACCTCAGGAGCCTATGCAGAGGGGAAGCTTGAAACCCTTCTTGGAAAGCAGGGGCAGACTTTACCTATCAATTTCCTGCTATTACTTGTCTCCTTCCAGATGTTCAACATGGTATGATTGTGGAGACGGGGGAGGAGGCATGTTAGGAGTGATCTTTCAATCACAGCTCACCTTTGATTTCACGCTGTCACATGTATTGCTCAACACCTGGCACATGGTGGAAAGGGTTCAGGAACTGTACTCCAGAGAGGGATTAAAATAACCATGAGAGTCACTAACAATATTCAGGAAAGCAAATGGATTGTTACCTGTCCTATTTAACCAAAAGCCCTGCTAGTCAAAGGAAGCTTACAAGCAGTTCAGCATTACTGTTTTTGACTGTAAGTGTTATTTTGATAATCATAAAAGAGAGCATCACCCTTTAAAATTAGATCCCTACTAAATAACACAGAAGCCAGGTCAGAACGCTTAAGAAGACGAGGTGAGGAGTTAAGCACTTAACCCCGGTGAGAGTGGGTAAAATCGAAAGCTTTGGGTTTTTCATGGGGTGACGTCATTGTTGTCTTTAGTTTAAGCTACCAGACAACTTACTGCTGATTAGCAAGCGACTGAAGAAGAGTCTGAGTGACTGTGTTCCAGTTAAGCCCGACAGACGTGTGCTTCACGCTCTGGAACTCATAACTCTACAATCAGTCTCGTGCTGAGAAACTGCGCTGCCCATTAGATAGATAGCTGGGCCCGTAATGGAAACAGATGAATGTTTTGGCGAAGTTTGCAGGACAGAATAGAGAAGAAAATAAAATTCCATTACCTCTGACATAAGCAGCTTTCTCTTATCTCTCTGCTTAGAGACAAATGTAAACAGCTCACATTTTAGAGATCGTGTGGGGCCGCTGTGAGCTTCAGATGGCAGCACAGAGAAGGGACAGCTCTTGTCTGTGGATCTTTTTTTGAAGGCCGGCATGCTCTGCTATACTTACCTTTGTTCACTGCTGATGTCTTTTTCTTTGGCCTTAATTCTAATGAGCTATTGCGATTCTTTTGCTGCTGCTTTATACCAATAATAAATCTATCCGTATTTTATAAAATGGAACAAAAATTAAAATACTGTTAAAAAAAGAATTCACGAATGCTTTCTTCAGCCAAAATGGCAGCTTATTTTACCTGGCATGACTTCTTTAAGGTAAGGTAATTGTAAAATCTATTGTCAGAAATGTATGATTCCATTCAAATCATACACTGGCTCAGTTACAATTTAGTTTTGCTTTAATCTTAACAAGGCAACTATTATAGGCACTTGAAAACAAAGAAGCTATATTTCTTTAGAGAAAT
This sequence comes from Arctocebus calabarensis, assembly GCA_963573935.1. NCBI lineage: Eukaryota > Metazoa > Chordata > Mammalia > Primates > Lorisidae > Arctocebus > Arctocebus calabarensis. The sequence continues at coordinate 4,414 of CAUYON010177513.1, read as the reverse complement.
AACTTCAGTAGTTCAGCATTATTTCAGATCGTCTTCTTGACAGCCCCACCCTGACTGACTTAGGAGATGTTTTAAGGATGAATATAAAAATTTGTAGAAGGGATAAGAAATAGTTTTCTATAATAAAAGATTTTAGAGTTTTGGTGCTTTGATATCTTTTTGGCCAAGGATTCACCAAGTTGGGTACTTCATACCTTTGTAAATACAGATTCCTCTAGATGACTGTGCCAGTATGACAATCCCGTTCTTGTGCTAATTCTCCCCAGCACTGGCTATATGGCAAAGTAGTTTGTTCATGCATGCAAATACACACAGAGACACATACTCATACACTTGTTTTGTTGATATCAGTCTAAAAGTAGTTCATTTAAAATGTGGCTTTTAATAATAAAGTCTTCCCAATTCATCTCAATGGTATCTAATTTTGTACTGATATGGAACCCCACAGACTTGGTCTCGCTTCCGCACAGAGGGCAAACCTGAGCTGATGGTTTGGCTGCCTTTGATATTTTGACTTAGGAATATTACAATCCAAGAAAGGCACAGTGAGAAAGCTAAGGCTGTGTCTGATGGGGAGAAGTAGACATGTTTTCGTAGGGCGTCTTGGAGCACGCCCAGAGTTATTCACCATTTCCACATGCATCTTTGACAATATCAGGTATTTCATTCACTTCTCAACAGTAGCCTTCTCAAAACCTGGGGTGTAAATGTTTTCCTAAAAGGCTTCAGAGGCTTCTGGGAAAATGTAGAGAATTGAAAACTTCTTGAACATTTTCATTTTGATATTTCAGTTTCAGAAATGCTGTGCTTTTACTCATGAGCCCTGTGACATTGTACAGAAAAGTGATCTGAAGCCAGTCATTTTTGCCATGAAGTGATCTTCCTTCCAACACTTTCTCAGGTGCCTCCAGCTAGGTGCCCTCTGGGGCTACCCCAAAAAGCTACCCATGTTTATCCTGAGAATGGCAATCTAACATTTTTGTAGACTGCCATGTGAATGAGACCTCAAATTCTGGCATTGCAGATGTGAACACCACTCTATCTTCCTTGCTGCTGGGGCCAGAAGCCTGTGTGACACCTTTCCTCTCCTTCCGTCCCTCACTGTCCCTATGAAATCAGTGGGATATCTCTATAGCAATGGCTACATAATTCATCCAGAAACTATCCCTCTTGTCACTGCTGCCACCGTCACTTCTCCAGTGTCGTCCATGGTACCCTTCTCTTATATGACCAACCGTGATAGCCTCCTAGCCACTTTCTCTTGTCTTTCTTGGCTCTGCCACAGTCTTGACCAGACAGTACCCAATGTAATCTTTTTCAGATATTTGACTTAACAGAATATCCTTCCTCTGCTCAAAACCCTCCAGAATTTTAGCATAAAATTCAATTGACTACCATGGGTTGTGAGGGATATAGACTCCCCAGGATCTGCCCATACCACTTCCCATCTCCTTTGACATGCTCATTTCCTACCTCTGCTCTGCCACAGAGGTAATCTTCTAACTCTCAGCATACCCCAAAAACAATTCAGTCAAGCCCTTCTGTGTGGGTGTCGTCCTACAGCTATTTCTCAAATACCCCATGGCAGACTCTCTTACATCTTTTGAATTTCTGCCAAAAAGCTACTCCATGAGTCACTTATGTCACTTGAGCAACTCCACTTGTATGACCCTCCTTTCTATCACTTCACCCTGTTTTCATTTGCTCTTTAGCACTAACCACCTTCTAGTGTGCTATATTTTTGATGTTCACTTCATTTAATGTCTGCCTCCACCCTCTAGACTATGGGCTGTATGAAAGCAGAGTCTTTGTTTTGTTCTCTGGTGTAATTTTCCTATAATAATGCAGGTATTGTATTTGATTAATATCTGATGAATGAATTAATGATTTTCTTCTATCTTATCAAATAGCCTGAGAATGTCTATGCCTTTTAGGAAAAAATAATTTATATGTATTATACATTATTCTCAGAAATCTATTCTCTATATTCTTGAATTATATTAACATAGCCCTTTAACAATTTCATGACCTGTCAAAAATAAGCCAGAGAAGTGTTCATTACATCTTTTCTCCAACTGTTTCCCATTCTTTCTTCTTTTTATTCTGTTTATTATAGTTTATACATCTCTAATGTAGTAATCTTCAATAAATCACCCAAAGATGACCCCAAATCTGTTTATTTTACCAAAGACATTTTGTCTCCTCTTTCTCTCCTGTCCCTTTATTTATTGAAGATGGCTTCATTTCCATTTTTATACCTACAGAACTGATAATAGAGTAACCACACCTCTGCAAAACTTTCCTAAATCTACAAAAATAAGCTTTAAGAGTTTGTTTTATCCCTTTTCATATATTCTCAGTCTTACTTTTTTAAGCTGTAAATATTACAAATGCCTGTCATAGTCAGATTTGAGTTCCAATGAGATTCAAATTTAGGAACTGTGACCTTGAGATAACCCAGAGGAACTTACAAGTTTTTCATAGGAATTCCCACTAGAATGAGAAAGTTCAACAATCTATGAATGATTGCTGGATTTAAATATATATGAATCAACAATAACATTGTGCCATAAAATGTTCAGAGGTGATTTTGTTTGTCATTCTCTGGGTGTCACATCTGTGAGACCACTTGTAAACAAGGACTTTTTAAATCTGTCTAAAAATAAATATGTAATAAAGTCTTTTTGGAGAACAAACTTTAAGAGAAGAATCTTTATTCCTGAAGTTATAGGCAACACAGAGTGCATTCAGGGTGTCCCTATGTGTGTGGTAAGTTACAAGCAACCAGTATCCATCAGATTCTTTGCGAATCTTCTGCCTCCAAGGTCAAGTAGTCATCTGTAGGACCAGGAACACTCTTGTCTCTTTAACTCATCAAATGGCACTGAACTGACTTTTTTTTTTTTAGTATTATATGTCTCCAGTATTTCCTATTCCTTCTCTAGTTTTTCATCTTCTTCATCTGTTTTTATCCACTAAACCAGAGGATGCCACGTCCTTCCCACACCTGCGTGAAATTCAAGTCTAACACACATCGATCTTTTTATTTTCCAGATTCCTGTCTTGGTCACACAGATAAGTTCGACCAACCACCCGGTGAAAGTGGGGCTGTCTGATGCATTTGTCGTGGTCCACAGGATCCAGCAAATTCCCAGTAGGTAGAAGGGTAACTGTATAACATGCACTTCTGTGGGGTGAATTTAAAGGTGTGTGATTTCAGGCAGATGTAACTTAAAAAAATAACTTAGCCAACTGCTTAGCTGATGACTGTTTGTTAATCCTTTTGCTTGGTTTTATAACTCTTATTGGGGCAGGGTATCTCCATTATTCTTGAACTAATAATTTCGGCAAACAATGTGTGATTTTGCTTTCTTTGGGAAAGTTGACTTGGTTAAGCAGATAAAGTTCTTTTATTAATCAGAAGAACATGAAGCAATGACATATTATTTGATTGATAGGCATATAACTTTCCATACTTGTTTATTTTAAATAAGCTTAGGAGAAAACAGTGGTTCTGTTCTATTTTATGTTTAATATATTTTTGTAAAACTGTGAGGCTAAGGGAAGATGAAAGATGAATTTAGGGTGGCACCTGTGGCTCAAAGTAGTTAGGCACAGCCCCATATGCCAGAGATGGCAGGTTCAAACCTAGTCCCGGCCAAAAGTGCAAAAAAACAAAAAAAGAAAGAAAGAAAAAAGATGAATTTATTTAGGTAAATAGAATTTTGGATGGTGCTATACCAACCCGAGAAATCTATTTTCTTTATCTAAATTACATTCCCCTATATAATCTAGTTCACATTTTGTAGAATTAAAAATATATATGTTACCTTGGGCAACTTCTCATCATATTAGAAAATCAAAATGTTAACAGTATCTTGTAGCAGTTCTTTCCATAGAAACAGCCATTCTTTGAAAGCTTGTTTTTTAAACCTCCCCTGCTTGAAGAATAGTCTTGAGAGGTGCTTTGGTGGGTTAATGCTAAGCGTGTTTGTTCCTGTCTTAGACATGCCTAGCGAAAACAAGGGGTTTTCCTAGAATGTATCTCCAGATGAGATCGTTCCTTCCCCTTGGTTCACAGTGTTTTTCTTCTTTTATTTCGTGATAGTGGTAGAAAATTTGTCACATGCAGATGCTATTTGGTCTTGGCTTTAGGTGATGTTACTTAATTACAACATAGTCAATGGAGTGGAAACTATTTAGACTTTTCAGAGAGTGGATCAGCTAGAAACATGAGAGGGGTTATACATGAGGTATAGAACCCAGCCTTACATTAATCTAACCCTGAAAACATAGGAATGCCGGCAATAGCCTTGAAAATAATTTTTCCCAGTGGGACCACCATTGCCATACCATTCTTATCAGACTTGGTGAAGGTTTGATAAAGGATTCAGAAACTGTAATTTAATTTATT
>CAUYON010177512.1:0-23343 GCA_963573935.1 Arctocebus calabarensis | reverse complement strand
CTGTATTTTTTGATGACTTCTAGGATTCTAGTAGTTGAATCTTTGGGGTTCTCTAAGTATAAGATCATATCATCAGCAAAAAGGGAGTTTGACCTCCTCTGCACCCATCTGGATGCCCTTTATTTTCTTGTCTTGTCTAATAGTATTGGCTAGAACTTCCAGCACTATGTTGAATAGCAATAGTGACAGAGGACAACCTTGTCTGGTTCCAGTTCTAAGAGGAAAAGCTTTTAGTTTTACTCCATTCAGTAAAATATTAGCTGTGGGTTTGTCATAGGTAGCCTCTATCAGTTTAAGGAATGTGCCATCTATACCTATGCTCCTCAGTGCTCCTTATTCACCATAAACAGAAGCAGAACCAAGGACTATATGATCCTCTCAATAGATGCAGAAAAAGCATTTGATAAAATCCAGCATTCCTTTCTAATTAGAACCCTTATCCATTTTTTAAATTAAGTTATTTACCTTTAGCTATTGATTTTCATGAATTATTCATATATATTGAATACTACTATCAAATACATAATTAACAAATAATTTCTCCCATTTTATGAGTGAAATTTCATTCCACTAAGTGTTTCTTCTAATGTGAAGAAAATTTGAATTTTGATGTCCAATTTTCTGTTCTTTTCTTTGTTGCTTATGTATCTTTTTCCCATTTTTAAATTTTTAATTATTATGGTTACATAGTAGTTAATCTTTATAAGATAATTGTGATGTTTAAATATAGGAATATAATCTGAATTAACCAAATAAAAGTAACTGGGCCTCTTACACTTTAGGCATTTATGTTGCTTATGCATTTGGTGTCATATCCAAGAAAGTCATGGTAAGATCATTGTCCTGATCATTTTGTATATTTATTCTGATTCTTGTTAGCTATATTTCTTGTGTTTAATTATTTAATCCATTAAAAATGTTTATTCGTATATAGTGAAGAAAAAGGATCCAACTTTATTTTCTTCATGATTTAAGAGACTTTTTTCTTCATTATATGGTCATAACAACCTTGTGAAAAATCATTTGATCATATATGCAAGGATTTATTCTTGGGTTTTCTATTCTTTTCTATTATCTATTCATTTCTTTTTTGCCAGTATGACATTGTTTTTATTTTTGTACCTTTGTAATATATATTGCAAACAAATAATTCAATGTATCTTTGCTGTGTTTTTTAGGGATATTTGGCTAATCATAACTTCTAAACAAATTTTGGAATTATTTATATCTTTCATTAAAAAGCACCATGGGGATTTTGATAGAGACTACCTTGAATTTGTATATCACTGTAGGCAGTATTCACATTTTAAAAATATTAAATCACCTGAATCTTGTGAAAAAAAAGTTGGAATCTTGTTAACATAGCTTGTTATATATATAGTATGTTTTTCTGTAAGCCTATGGTAAGGTAACTACCATGCAAAATCCTGTACAGTCATTGAAATAAAAAGTGAAAAATTCACTTATCCATAGGGGAAGACACTACGAAAGGAAGGAAGATAGAGCAGATTTACAAAAAAATAAAAATAAAAAAACAATAAACAAGTAACAAAATGGAAGTAGTAAGTCCATCCTTACCAATAATCATAACACTGAATGTAAAATAGTGCAGTTCTCTAATTAAAAGTCATAGAATGGCTGAACAGATAAAGAAACAAGATGCAACTATGTACTCACTATAAGAAACACTTTTCACCCATAGAAACACACAAATGCTAAAAGAAAAGGCATGGCAAAAGATGAAACTAGAAACCAAGAAAAGAGCAAGAGTAGCTATACTTATATCAGATAAAATAAAATGCAAATTAAATACTGTAAAAAGAGCCAAAGAGGCTCACTATATAATGATAAAGGGGTTAATTCAGCAAGAGGGTAAAATAATTGCAAATACCAAAGTGCTCCATACTGGAATTCCCAAGCATATAAAACAAACATTAATAGATCAAAGGGAAATAATGATTACAATACAATAAAAGTATGGGACTTCAACAGCACATTGTCAGTAGTGGATGGACCATGGAGGTAGCAAATCAAAAAAGAAACAGAGTAAAACTATATTCTAGGTCCTAACATGTGTAGAACATTTAACACAACTACAAGAAAAGTAGTAATAAGAGGAAAGTTTATAGCAATAAATGTTTATATCAGAAATTAAAACGATTTAAGTAAAAAAACCTAATAATAAACTTCTAGGAACCAGAAACACAAGAACAATCCAAATGCAAAATTAGTATAAGGAAATAAATAATAAAGATCAAAACTGAAATAAATGAAATTAAGACTAAAAAAAGTATTGAATATCAACAAATTGAAAAGTTGGTTTTCTGAAAGGATAAAATCAACAAACCTTTAGTGTTGGAAAAAAAGGACCAAATAAATTAAATCAAAAATGAGAAAGGAAACAACTGAGACCACAGAGGCATGCAAAAAGAATCATTAGAGACTATTATGAACAACTTTCTGCCAACAAATGGGAAAATCTAGAAGAAATGGATAAATTCCTGAAGAAATACAACTGACCAAGTTCAAACCATTAAGAAACAGGAAACTTGACCAAAGCAATAACAAGTAATACAAAGTCTCCCAGCAAACCCCAAATCTAATGGTTTCACTGATGAATTCCACGACACATTTAAAGGAGAACTAATGACAATTATACCCAACTATACAAAAAAATGATGAGAAAGAAATACTTTCAAAGTCATTCTATGAGTCCAGCACTACCTTGACAGAAAAACCTGACAAGGACACAACAGCAACAGTGAAAAAGAAAACTACAGGCCAATAATATTGATGAATATACATACAAAAAATCCAGAATAAAATACTAGCAAATCAAATTCAACAACACATTAGAAACATTATTCACCATCATCTAGTAGGCTTCATCCTAGGGATAGAAAGATGGTTCAATATATGCAAATTAATAAGTGTGATACACCATACTAACAAAACCAAGAACAAAAACACATGATCATTTCCATAGATGTTGAAAAAGCATTCAATAAAATCTAACATCTCTTTGTGATAAAAACTCTCAACAAACTTGGTATAAAAGGAACATATCTCAAAATAATAAACACCATCTATGATAAACCCACAGTTACCATCACACTGAATGGGAAGAAAATGACAGCCTTTCCTCTAACATCTGAACCAAGAAAAGATGCCTATTTTCACTGATTTTATTCAGCACAATACTGGAAATCCCCACCAAAGCAATTAGGCAAGACAAAGAAAAAAATGGAAAGCAAAAAAGTCAAATTGGCCTTGCCTATACGTGCTATAATCTTATACTTAGAAATACCTAAGGTATCTCACAGTCTGAATACCTCTCAGGCCTCTGCATGTATTTAAGAGGAAAAGCTTAAAATTCATATATGAAAAAAACATAGTCAACATTATAGTGAATGAGAAAGAGTTGAAAGCATTCCTACTAAGAACTGGAACAAGATAAGGGTGTCCACTGTCAGCAATTCTACTCAAGATGGTGCTGGAAGTCCTAGCCCAAGCAATAAGTCAAGAAAAAGAAATAAAATATGTCTAAATTAGGAAAAAGGAGCTCAAAATATTGCTTTCTGCTGGTGACATAATCTTATATCTAGGAAACCCAAAAGTCTCTACCAAGAGACTACTGGAATTGATAAATAAATGCAGTAAAATGTCAGGTTACAAAATCAGTGTACACAAATCAATAGCATTCCTAAACAGAAATAATAGTTAAGCTGAAAGCCAAATCAAACATGCAATACCATTCACAATAGCTACAAAGAAAATAAAATAACAAGGAGGTAAGAGATCTCTGGACTATGTGACATTAAGGAAAAAAAATTACAAATGACACACACACGCACACACACACACACACAAAAGGTAAAATATATCCTGCTCATGGATCTGTAGAATCAGCAGTGCTAAATATCCACACTATCCAAAGTGATTTACATATTCAATGAAATCCCCATCAAAATGGCCAACTTCATATTTCACAGATCTAGAAAAAAGAAATTCTATATTTGGAACTAGAGAAAAGCCCAAAGAGCCATAAAAATCTTAAGAAAAAAAGGACAAATCTGGAGTCATCACATTATCGGACTTCAAACTACATACTACAAGGCTATAGCAACCAAAAAAGATGATATTGGCACACAAAGACAGATATAGACCAATGAAATAAAACAGAGGAATCAGATATTAAACCATCCACATATAGCCAATTGATCTTTGACAAAGCAGACAACAATATACATTGTGGAAAAGAAGCCCTTCATCAATAAAAGGTGCTGGGAAAATTGGACAGCCACATGCAGAAGAAGGAAGCAGGATCTATATTTCTTACCACTTAAAAAATTAATTCAAGATGGTTAATGGATTTAAATGTAAGGCATGAAACCATAAAATTCTAAAAGAATATATGGAGAAAATTCTCCTAGATATTGGCCTAGGAAGAATTATGGAGATGACCCCAATGGCAATCAGAAACAACAAATGTAAGTAAATGGAACTTGATTAAATTAAACATTTCTGCAGAGCTGAGAAAATAACAGAACAAAGAGACAAACTACAGAATGGGAGAAAATATTCATAAGCTATACATCTGATAAAGAGCTAATAACCAGAATATATACAAAACTCAAACAAATAAGCAAGAAAAAATACAAATCACTCCATTCAGAAGTGAACAAAAGACAGAAAGAACATGGGAAAATCATCAATAATTACATGATAAAATTCTCAACATCACTAATCATCAGGGAAACGCAAATTAAAATCACAATGAGATGTCACTTACCCAGTTAGAATGTCTTTTATTAAAAAGTCCAAAAACAATAGATATCAGTGTGGATGCAAAGAGAAAAGAATGCTCATACACTGTTGGTGGGACTGAAAATTGTGAAATCCTCTATGGAAAACAGTATAGAGATTCCTTAAAAAACTAAAAGCATACCTACCATTTGATCCAGAAATTCTACTACTGGGTGTTACCTCCTGCCAAATAGGTCATTTACTAAAAATATACCTGCATTTGAATGTTTACTGCAGCCCAATTTACAATTGTAAAGACGTGGAATCAACCCAAGTGTGTATCAGTTCATGAGTGTATTAATGAGCTATGATATATGTCTACTATGGAATGTTACTGAGCCATGAAGAAGGATACATGCCTTCTGCAACAATTTGGATGGAAATGGAGACCACTGTCCTAAGTGAAATATCTAAATAATGAAAACACAAATACCACATGCACTCCCTATTAAACAGGAACTAACCAATGAGCACACGTGCACAGATGGAAATAAAATTCAGTGGGAATCAAGGAGGAAGAAGGGAGACCAGGGGTTAGGTAAAAACCTACTTATACTAAGAAAACCACCCGGGCAACAGGAATACTAATAACCCTTACTTAAGCATAACAAAATTGATACATACAACCAAAAATGTTTTTACCCTGACAATATTTTAAAATTCAAAAAAAGACTCCATCGGAAAAAAAAAAAAACCATTAGAAATGACTTTAAAAAATAAGTAAAGTTGTAGGAATTCAAAACCAACATATTAAAAGCAATAGCATTTATGCATGAGCAGCAAACAATCTGAAAAAGAAATCAAGAAAGTAATTCCATTCACAATAGCTACAAAGAATATAAAATACCTCAAAATTAATTTGCAAAAGAAGTGAAAGATTTATATAAGGAATACTATAAAATTCTGATGAAAAAAACTGAAGAGGACACAAAAAATGGAAATGGAAAGATATTCCATTCTTGTGGATTGGAATAATAAATATTATTAATATGACAAGACTACCCAAAGCAATTTACAGATTGAATGTAATTGTTATCAAAATACCTATGACATCCTTCATGAAAATAGAAAATCAATCTTAAAATTTATGGAAACACAAATGTCTCCAAATAGCCAAAGCAATCCTGAACTAAAAGAAAAAAGCTGGAGGCATTATATTACTTGACTTGAAAATATACTACAAATCTATGGTTATCATATCAACATGGTACTGGCATACAACAAACACACATAGACCAATTGAGTAGAATGGAGAACCCAGATGTAAACACACTCATTCACGTCCAGTGCATTTTAGTCAAAGAATGAAGAAGATACAGGGGGGAAAGGACAATTACTTCAATAAATGGTGCAGAGGAAACTGGATAACTATACACAGAAGAATGAAAATGCACCTTCATTTCTCATCATATACAGCTATCAAAGAAAAATGGGTTAGACTTAAATCTAAGACCTGAAACTATGAAGCTACTGGAAGAAAATACTGGGGAAACACTACAGAAAACTGGCATACGCAAACTTTTTGGTGTAAGGCACAAACAACCAAAGCAAAAATAGATAAATGGGATCACATCAAGCTAAAAAGTTCATTAAAGCAAAGGAGACAATCAACAAAATGAAGAGACAAGCTACAGAATGGCAGAAAATGTTTGAAAACTATCCATCTGATATGAGATTAATAATCGAAATACATAAGTAGATTAAACAACTCAATAGCAAAAATATATTCAATTTAAAAAATGGGCTAAAGGCCTAAGCAGATATTTCTCAAAACAAGATATATAAAATGCTCAATACCACTAATCATCAGAGAAATGCAAATAAAAATTATAACGAGGGGCTGTGCCTGTGGCTCAAAGGAGTTGGGTGCCAGCCCCATGTGCTGGATGTGGTGGGTTCAAACCCAGACCCAGCCAAAAACTGCAAAAAAAAAAAAAAAAATTACAATGAGATGCTGGTGAGGATGCTGAAAAAAGGACACATGTATACTTTTTGGGAGAATGTAAATTAGTACAGCCATGATGTAAAACTCCTCAAAAAACTTCAGATAGAACTACCATATGATCCAGCAATTCCACTACTGGCTAAATATCCAAAAGAAATGAAATCAATGTATTGAAGAGATGTACAATCCCATGTTTATTGCAACACTATTCACAACAGCTAAAATATGGAATCAACCTAAGTGTTCACAAGTGGATGAATGAATAAAGAAAATGTTGTATTTATATAATAAATATGATTCAGTCACAAAAATGAATAAGATCTTATCATTTATAATTACATGGATAGAACTGGAGGTCCTTTATTATATAACCTAAACACAAAAAAGATAATATTTCATTTGCTACCTCATATGTGGGATCTAAAAAAGTAGATTTCATTGAGATAGATTGGTGGTTACCAGAGGCTAGTAATGGAAAGGAACAGAACAGGATTAAGAAAGATTGATTAATAGGTACAGATAAACAGTTTGAAAGAAGAAATAAGACCTAGCATTTGATAGATTGGTAGTGTGACTGTAATTTACAATAATCTATTGTATATTTCAAAATAGCTAGAAGAGAAAATTTGAATATTTTAGCATAAAGAAATAAGAAATATTTAAGGTGATAGTTATTCAAATTACATTGATTTGATCATTACAAATTATATGAATGTGCTTAATTATCACACATACCCTCAAAATGTGTACATCTATTGTTTATCAAAAAAAATTTAAAAAGAATAAATAGTCAAATATTATAATCCAATAGACAGCAGTATGAAAATTTCTGTTGGTTAACTTAATATAGGTTTTAAAATTTGCTACATTACTTTGAAGATGCAGAGAGAGAGACAAGCTCAACAAAGTTTGGGAAACAGTTGTACTGGGATTATAGAATTGATTAGATTAAGCCTAATAGTGCTAAATGTGAATGATAAATGATCTCACCTATGCATTTGTATTTGTGTTGTATATTCACATTTGACCAATTAGCCCCAAATTGCGTGTTCTGCAATGAATCCCAGCTGATGTGTGTGTAATAGCAGAAAAAATGGATAATAGTTCTAGGAGGGAATCCAAAATGAATAAAACATAAACATTATCCTTGACAAATTCACAGGGCTGAAATGTACACTATACTAACACTTCCTAAATAAAGGAAGAAGAAGTGTGGAAACAAAGCCTCATTAAAACTCCTAGAGCCAGAGTATACCGTGAACCTTTGAATCTGCTTTGAATCTGTGACTGGATTGGCTATTACTAAAAAGCATAATTTTTTTATATAAATGTTAATTTTTTGATTAAACATGTGAGTAGATTGGCCAGCATACAAACCATACCCAAATCTTCCCAGATTCAATTAAAAACTGTTCTATAGCTGGGTGTTGTAGCAGGCACCTCTAGTCCCAGCTACTTGGGAGGCTGAGGCAAGAGAATTGCCTAAGGCCAGGAGTTGGAGGTTGCTGTGAGCTGTGTGATTCCACGGCACTCTACTGAGGGCAATAAAGTGAGATTCTGTCTCTACAAGATAGATAAACAAACAAACAAACAAACAAACAAACAAATAAATAACTGTTCTATCTAGGGCGGCACCTGTGGCTCAAGACCATATACCAGGGTGGTGGGTTCAAGCCCTGTGCCAGCCAAAAAAACAAACCAAAAAAAAAACCCTATTCCATCTATATAGATATGCATAACATTCACTCATAAAATTCAATTAGCAGTGACAAATAATTTTTGAAACATGCTATTTTGGGGACCTCAGATATTTTTTGTAGTAATTCTTCTTTAGAATAACACTTTAAAGAATTAATGCATACTTTTTTTATCCCAATGTTACTTGATGTTTCAGTCAACAAAGAAGCTGTGTTTGTGATTTGATTCTTATTAAGGATCTGAATTTACCACTGCTTCTCAACTGTTTCATTACAATGTATTTGATGTAAATTCAATACATTTTATTTTTTGCCTCTCATCATTAAAAGTTTTCTTCAAAATATTTGGCTTTAAATGATATTCTTAATGTCAAAATATGTAACCTAGGCATTGCCAGAGTGAAACTTAGAAGATGGCATTATGTACCTAAATAAATAAATAAAAACAGAATATTTATTCCAGAATTTATGAGATAGGTCTTTAAGGTGTTAATCAGCACAAAAAGTATAAACTAATGGATTCTTTAATGAAGTAATTAATATTTGTGTGCCTAAGGATAGGTATTTTTTAAATGGTGAAAACTAAATAGAATATAAAAGGGGGAAAATGCCACAATCAGATAAACAGGAAATGGACAAAAAAGATGAATGAATTCATTAAACATGATGGAAGGAGACTAGATTTAAAAAATGGAATAAAGATAGAGATCAGTAAAGATTGAAAAGAGAAAACAAGAAAGGAAAGTATGACACAAATGAATGAGAGGTCCATGAAAAGAACAATATAGAAAGGAAACAAATCTTAGCAAACGTAATAGGAAATAAATGGTAGAAAGAAGCCTTCACAGGAATTGCATCCCCACTATACCTCAAACATGGCCAAGAAGGGAAAGCACAGTGAGCTTCCCAGAGTACAGAATGATTGAACTTGGACGTGCCACAGAGAGAGAATGAAGGCGCCTCATCTCTTGAAACAATGGTGATGTACTGTAGACTGACAAAAAAATCTTAACTGTCAAAAGGAAAATAATAGAGGAACTCAATCTTTATCAATATAAATGACCACTTCTAGATTGAACATGTCACCATGGTAAGCACCATTGGCAAGAGTAACCTTATTGCCTGCCAAGTAGTTCGTAAAAAATTTTCTGGTGACTTCTCACTAAACTGTTTCTGTCTCCTTTCTTCTCTCTTTCTTTCTTATATTAAGATTTTTTCATATGATTGCTTTTGAGAGAAAGCCCATGTCAAAAGAATCTAACAGATGTCAGCTCTATCCTTGATTACACAAACACTTTGCTCTGGCAACTATTAAACTGTGGAGGGTCATCAAATTCAAGATTAACCATTTAGCAGTTTAGAGAGCATAAAACAAAAACTGATTTTAAAATACATTGAAATCAATGGTGTAATGTAACTACTTAAATCATAATACTTTCCCAAGAGTCAGAAAACAATGCTACACAGTTATTATTTGGAAGGAAATTAGTCAAAAAGACATTTATCTATTTTTCATATAGAAAAGAACATTAACAAGCTGAAGAAAAACAAAAATCTGCATAAATGACACAGAAAAATGAATTCAAGTTATGAATAAATTAATAGCTATATCAATGTTAGAGAACTGACAGTGCTGAAAATTATATAATGAAATATTCGTTAACAAAATAACAGTGAAAAGAATTTCCTGAAAAATAATTAATTGCTATGTGGCTGCTATGTGCAAGAATATTAATTACTGTCAACAGCTATTCTTCCCTCAAGCTTTTCATTAAATTTAGGATGGAGCAGTTTTTAATGAGCAAAATACACTTAAATGATGTTTTAAAGATGTTGAAAGTTGTTGAATGGTTGGTTATAATATGGGCTAAACTAGAAATGTCTACAAGCCTACGAGCTGAAAAACATTACACAAGATGAAAATAAATAAACAGGAAGGGAAAATACGTCACCTATGTACAGAAAATTTTACATCTAACTAAAAACTTAGCTATAAGTAACTCAGACGCCTATGGGGTTGTTCCAAAATATATGAAGAAACTCATTAATGAAATTAAGAAACTGATGATCATGATAAATAATTTAATTCTAAGTATGAGGAGCTCATCAAAATTATTCACATTATTGGGATTATGTTATCATATGGCCTCTGAGCCTACCAGGGTCTACTGGTTAAAAGTAGAAATATTTTCTATTGCAAAAACTAGATTGGATTTTTTAATAGAATACTATCTGTAGTTCCAATCACTGGCAAGTAAGGAGAGTTATTTATGTACAGTCTGTTTTACCCATTAGATTACAAGCTTTCAGAGGTCCAGCACTTTGCACCAATATATCCTCTTTCCATGGCCATATTAGTGAAAATCTCATTTGGCATTTTCTCAAAGTTTTCATGAATGAACAAATGAAAATGGACATTTGCACTAAAATGAATAAGAATTAATTGCTGAGTTAAACCCTATGCCTTATTGTATCAAATTATGGAGGCTTTAAAATAAAAAAAAGTATCCAATATACTCAGCACTACTCTGCAACTAATTTATAGCTTTCATATGAAAGCTATAACCCAATTATAGCACAAGAATATGGGGAAAGAGGCAAAGTAAGGGATCGGAGAGGGAGGACAGGTGGAGGGAGAG
This sequence comes from Arctocebus calabarensis, assembly GCA_963573935.1. Taxonomy (NCBI): domain Eukaryota; kingdom Metazoa; phylum Chordata; class Mammalia; order Primates; family Lorisidae; genus Arctocebus; species Arctocebus calabarensis. The sequence goes on along the minus strand of CAUYON010177512.1, from coordinate 12,256 downwards.
TAATTGGTAGGACCACACCTACGGCGCATCTTAGAAGGGTACAGGTGAAACTTACTAAATGCAGAATATAAAAGTCTTAACACAATAACTAAGAAAATGCCATGAAGGCCTATGTTAACCAGTTTGATGAAAATATTTCAGATTGTATACGAAACCAGCACATTGTACCCCATGATTGCATTAATATACACATCTATGATTTAATTTAAAAAATTGAACTTGTGAAGATGTATGAAAATATAATTGACGAACTATAATTGAAAAAGCCAGACAATAAAAGAAGACATCCTGAAAAAAAGAAAATAAATAAAATAAAATAAAATAAAATTCTAATTCAGTAAATTTTAACATTCTACATGTAGGAAGCTACCTTATGTTTAGGTAAAGGTAAATGTACAAACTTTGACTATATAAAACTTATCTATAATAAATACAGCATATTAAAATGTAGTTTCCAAGTCTTCCAATAAGAATCAAAGTTATACATAATCATAGCTGCGTGGTATGACTGAATGTTCAATAGTAGGTCTTCAGATCTGCCCCCATCAGGCCCTATAGGAAAAAATTCAGGACTTATCTCTCTTATTCTAGAGAATGGGCCTGGAATCAAGGGTCAGGCTGTGCTATGTGCATGAAGGTGTATGAGAGAAAGAGGAAGATTGAGGGAGAGAGATACTCAAGTGTGTAAACAGAGCAAAAGTAGGGGAAAGCAGGAAATAGTGATCACTGAGGTGTTGGCCTGCCACATCTTATTTCCAACATTGGGAACCCTAAGTAGGAGGTCACCGAAAGAGATCTGGGCATGGTTGGCGGAGACAGCATCTTTGCCTGAGTCTGGAGCCCACGTTTGGGGTACTGATTAGAAGTAAATTCCCATTAGCCAAGATACAGGATTAGGAGATAGATGCATAAAACTGACAAGACTGACAAACTTCTGTCGTTTGTGTTCTCATTTCTACTTTCTTTGCCCTAAACCACTCCATGACCTGAACCTATACACTATACCTGGACATTCACTTCTTATTTTACCATGACAAGAACTTACACACCCTTTGAAATAAACAAATAAATAAAACATAGTTTTATTTCTATCTGATCATTCACCTCTTATTTCACTTAAATGTATATATAATGTAGTTTAATATTTACCTTCTATAAGTGATAATAAACTTTAGTTACATTTTCAAACAGTTTGGAAATACCACGATCAGGTTATAAGCAACAACTTTTGAAATGTGATACAAGGAGAATAAGGTATTTGCAGTTGATGTCATTATCAGATAGATAGATTTAACATATGAGTACTGGTAATTAAAAGACTTCATGGACCATAATTTGAAGTAAGAATGGTGTTTATGTTTTGCAGTGTACCATAGCCCCCAAAGACTTGAATATTTCTTTTACAAACCTGATATGTACTTTTATTTTTTGAAAAAGTTTTTTTTATTGTTTTTATTATTAAATCACAGCTGTATACATTAGTGCAATCAAGGGGTACAATGTGCTGGTTTCATACACAATCTGAACTATTTTCATCAAACTGATTAACATAGCCTTCATGGCATTTTCTTAGTTATTGTATGAAGACATTTGTATTCTGCATTTAGTAAGGTTCACCTATACCCTTCTAAGATGCACCATAGGTGTGGCCCCACCAATTACCCTCCCTCCACCCATCATCCCCTCTCCTCTCCCCTCCCTTGCTGATATGTACTTTTAGATGGATCTTTGAGCTCTTTCAAATTTTCACAGGTTAGGAAACATTTCATTAGTGAACTGAGACATAGGAACTTAAGCAATAAGGCACAAGCAAAATTAAATGGAAATTGAGGTTTAATGAAGCACAGTCCAAATAAAGACAGTATAAAATAAGCATTTAAATGAAAGTTAATCAACAAAATGAAGATTGTTTTCCTAAGAATGAAAGAAATAAAGCTGAGTTCAATTTTCTGCATTTAGTAAGTTTACAGCCATGTGGATATCTTAAGCCCATCTAAAGAGAATTCACTGAAGAGACACAGTATACTCTGATAACTCTCCTAAAGACACTAGTTATTCTAAATATTGAGAGGAACTTCTTTATGAAATTCATTAACTTTAACTTATATGAGAATCATCACACATAACACCATTAGAAAAAACAGGTAAGTCTACATGCTTCGTTTTAATTTTAATAGTATATCAAGCCACCTGGCACTGTCTTTTTTCACACAAAGCAACTACATAGATATAAGACTGTTAATGCTAATTATAAACATTTCAAAGTTGCTTAATTTTACAAAGAGGTGGCCAACATATAGAGAATATTTTGTAAGTATTTTGCAAAATTTTGTAATGAATAGTTTGTAAATAAAGGTCCATTTAGCTACAATTTCCCATTCTTCCTTATGTTCAGGGACTTTAGGGGCACCCTGTAGATTGTCTATAATACTAACTGGATATCTAGCATTTTGCCATATTTAAAAAATACTGTTTTAACTTACAAATTTACACATGTACTCTTCAAAAAACCTAAAAAAACTTAAACACAACCACACTTCACTCCCAGCCTCAGTTTTGTCTTGTTCTTCCTCCCTCATTTATTATTATTATCTATTCTGTGTTCTAAGGTTAATTCAACAAACACTGAAAAATATTTTTCCTCTCAGTGGATTACCATATTTTTAAAAATAAACTACGTATCTTTCATCATGATTTATTTAACAAAATGCACAAAGCATTTGAGAGGGATAAAAAGTCAAATGCTGCATAGAAGATAGAGATTTTTTAAGGTCATAATTATGGTATTTATTAAAGAATGCCAGAATAGACAAAGATATTTATATTTTCATGATACATCATTCAACATGCTAAATATGAATATTAAAAAAGTCAAACAATGTAAATTTTTAAAATCTCCTGAATCTATATCACTGCTATCCTCAAAGTTAGTTGACAAGGAGATCTGGGCTCTGTTCTTACCAGATAAAACATGGATACTTCCATTACTCTTGGATGTACCTGGGAACTCCGGCTCAAGAGGGAGAATTCCCAAGTGAAAAAAAGCAGAGCCCTTGGTCCTGAAATGATACAAACTTAATTGGACTTTCTTCCTTTCTCTGCAAAATCATCAGAATTGGCAATTTCTTCCATATAGCAGTGCAATAATACCAGTGCAAATAAGAAGATAGCAGTTCTATTATCAACTTTCACTGAAAAAAATAATAAATAAGGGAGGAAGAACAAGAGAAAACTGAGGCTGGAAATGAAATGTGGTTGTGTTTAAGATATTCCAACATTAATAAGCAATGAATATAATGCTTGATTTCATAAGTCTAACTTCACATTTTAAGAAGTCCAACATCCTTCCCCCACAGGAAGCACGCAACTGCATTAGACACATTGAATAGTAGAGGACCATACACAGTAGGCAGAATCACGGCTCCCCAAAGATGTCCTTGCCCCCATCCCTGGAACCTGTGAATATGCTATCTTACATGACAAAACTTTGCAGATGTGACTAAGGTTATATAGACCTGAAATGGGGAGGTTACCCTAAATTACCCAGGTAGGCCCCAAAAAAGTAGAGATTTTTTTTCTGGCTGCAGCCACAGAGAAAGGTGACCGTAGAAGAAGGGTCAGAGTGATGCCATGGAAAAAGGACTTGACTGACCATTCCTGGCTTTGCAAATATAAGAAGGGGCCACAAGCCAAGGAATATAGGCTGCCTCACAGTGGTTCTCAACCTTCCTAATGCCATGGCCCTTGAATACAGTTCCTCATGCTGTGGACACTCCCAACCATACTTCATTAAGTAGCAAGGAATATAATTTTATGGTTGGGGGTCACCACAACATAAGGAACTGTATTAAAAGGTCTCGGCATTAGAAAAGTTGAGAATCACTGCCCTAGAGCCTCCAGAAAGGAATGAAACTCTACTGACACCATGATTTTAGCAAAGCAAGACCTGTGTTAGATTCCTGACCTACAGAACTCTAAGATAATGTGTGTTATTTAGGCCACTAAATTTGTCATAAATGTTATGGCAGCTACAAGAAAATTACACTTTGAAAAAGGCTAAGGATAAGTGAATCATTCAGAAAATAAATAAGGAATAAAAAACACGTGTAAATATTGGTCATGAAAAAGACTTCACATACTATTATAAGATACTCAGAAGTTAGGTAATAGTTTTATTTAATATTCTTATCTCATTGTAGGACTTTATGTTAAGGTTAGAATGAGAACTAGGATAAGAAACTTAACCAGGCTTAGCGTAGCTGCGTATTTATCATTCCAAATGTACCTGGCATTCATTAATGTAGACATGTAAGGTTAGTAATAGAAACAAACAGTATTTTAGGAGGTTGGCATGGGAGCTTAAATATTATGAGGTTTTATGGTCACATTTGTACAAAACAGTAAAAGTATTAGCCAAGTAGAACTTTTAGGATAATTGTTAAGACCACAACTGACAAAGATGATAGACAGGACACAGAGTTATCTGGAATGCTCCCATTTGGCCATAATTAGTAAGAAATCAGGTTTTTCTGCAACTGAAACTCTTGAGTGGTTTTGCTTGAGAAGGAATAATAAGTGATTACAATCTAAATTTATTTGTCATTCAACATCTTAAAAAGGAATGTGCTATTATTCTAGCAATAGAAACAATGCAATTAAACTCTGCTAGATGAGATGCAATTGTCTTATAATGAGAAATTAAGAAACTAAATAGAGACATTACCTGTGTAATGGTAGGAAAATGAGCACTGTATATATAATATTTACTTGTTCTATACAATTAGCTTCTTTTGTCGAATTATTTGCATTCATCATTGAGCCATCATTTGAAGCTAATCAAATGCAAGAGCCTTCCTATTTCCTATTACATTGACATATTCTTAAGTAGAAGTTTGATATTAAATGTGCTGCTTTTAACATTGCTATTGTAGAAATTAATCAGGTACTCCATGTTTCACTTAAGTGAGGTATACATTTTATCAAAATAACTTTATCACAATTCATTCACCTTTGGCAGAGAGCAGTGTTCTAGTTATAACTTGTGATAGCACGTTTGAATAGCAGAGAATTTTGATATGCTTCCATTCAATATGGAATAAGTTAGACTACTCAGTAAGTCATTCCAAATTGCTAAAGGCATTCAGATAAGGAGATATGTATACCCAAATTAGAATTTAATTAGACCACTGAGGTGAACATTCAAAAGTGTACTTGAAAGCATGATGTTTTTAATGTAATGGTTCTGACTTCTTTAATTTCTTCATTACAAGATACTTGTTGCCCACAAGGAATTTACAACTTAACGATGGAAACATTACAACCACATGCTTATTTATAACCACTGACAATAATGATAAGCACATAAAAATGACTGCAAGTGGTACATTTATAAACTACAGCTATAAAACATACATACATACACATGTGTATAAGGATGTGAGGGGTGAATGCTGTTTTGTAAGAAGGGTGCAAGGTCAAAAAACTCTTTACTAAAGGAAATGTCAATATATTATATATCAATAAGAAGACAATTATATGAAAGATAAAAATAAAGACAATGTCTTACTTATTTTGCTTCTTGAAATATAATACTATGTACATTATTCATAGCATTTGGTGAGATGCTTCCATTTTCTTCAAATTATTTTTATGACTTATTTTTTTAAAGTTTTACTTTCATTTAAATGAATTGACCATGTATTCATGCATTTATTTAACATTTTTTTCTTGAGTTCCTATGTGACATGCCTGGAACCATGCCAGACATTTGGGGATACACCAATAGAATGAGAAGTCTCCTGCTCTCTTGAAGTTGGGACAGTCAGAAAAATAGTTAAATAAGGGTGAATCCACCATATGGTATCAGAGATTAATAAATGCTATCCAGAGAATTAAACAAGGTGATTTTTTTGAACTTCTTTAACTTTGGGGGTCAGGAAAGTTCTGTCTAACAAGATGACAATTGAGACCTGAATGATAATGCATGGAACAAAATAGCACTATCAATCAATTGGTATTTGATTAACTGTATAGATCATTAAAGAAGTAGTTTTTATATAAGAAACCATAGGTCTAGTGAAATCATCTCCTATTTCATAGTGTTAAGCCTCTATTATAAGGTAAGTATCGGCATAACCATTATTTTGTGTGCTATTTTAAATATGAAATTTTAGCAGTTGATATCAGAATCAAATATTAATCAGAGGAAAGTAAAGTAATTGAAAATAAAGTCCCTTATAAATAAAATTGTTTCATTTTTGTGTATGTAGGTATAAGAAATGCCTATGCTCTAATCATCTAATGTGTAAAGTTGGGCTGTGTGACTCAGTAGTGTCTTTCTTTGCAGGACTATGCAATTGAAAGATACAGGCTTAGGAATGGACTTGGATCTAATCTAGACATGCTTTTTGGAAAAAACTAGGAAGTCTTTCGGAAGACAAATTATTAAAGGGGGGGAAGAGAGTTGCATCAATTGAAAGCTTAAGAAAAATGGCTAAAGGGATATAAGGGAAAGAAGATACAAGAAAGGGCTTATACAAGGCTCATTATAAGGTTTGAAAGCTATGTCCTGCACAAAGGACCTAGAGAAGGAATGATGGGCATGGAAATGCAGCCCATGCCCCACTCAATTACCTACACATCTACCCAGAAGAAGGGGTTCCTTTTTCACACAAGGACTTCCTATGTCCCTCTTAATGACTGGAATATACCATTAGAGTGGGTAGATTGGATTTTTCTCTTTGAAACATCACAAGGTAGTTTTTAGCATTCTATTGCAAAAGCACAACATCCTGGATTATTTTATCCGGAGAAAAGTATAACAGCAGGCAGTAAATGGTTACAGTGGTACCTGACTCACTTTTGTTCACAGTCCTCAGGATATGACTATTACAGCTGCAAATAGCTTTCATCATATTGACCAGTGTGTTTCTGTGACTGCATTAATCGATAGTATGCACTCCCATCTCATCTTCTTTTCTCTTTTTCTTCATGAGCAACACTTGGACAAATCTAATTCAATACATTTAAGAATCGGATTCTTTATTCAGAAGGGAATCACATTCACTTTGATGGAATCATTTGATCTGGCGAGAATGAAATGTTCATAGCCCAATTCAAAAGGAAGTGAGAACAGAATTACAGAGATAAAAGAAGGTTGGGAGAGGCAATTTATGATATGAATGGTGAATTTCAAAATGCTAAAGTACGAGTACTTATGTTACTTATAGGTGGACATAGGTATATAAAAATATACTTTGTAGAGGACCGAGCGACAATATTTAATTATATGTAAGCAAGAAAGAAGAGGTGTAGGTCATATGTGAACAAAGGCAGTAAGAGAAAAATGAGTAGAAAATGTTCAGGAAAGACTAATGAATGTTAACACAGGAAGGATTATCTCATTGGCATCTGAAAAATAACAGGCCTAATTATTGGGAATGTTAATCTAGCCCCTCATTACATGAAGTGGGGGCTAAGGGCCAGCACTGTCATCATGATTTAGAAGCTTGTTGGAAAGGCAGAATCTCAGCCTTCACCCCAAACTGACTGAATCAGAATTACAAATTTAACAAGATACCCAAGAGGTTCATATGTATATTCAAGTTTGAGAAGCACAGATTTAGAATTCCAGAACTATCATAATAGATACCCTCTTTTTGTAAAATTTCATGGGAAGGTTCTTTTTCATAGGCTGTCCCCAGTGTATCTCATTAGCACTTTTTTTACCTGACATTTGTTCACAAATGAAAAGCTATAGTCTCCATGAACTGAGAATTTCTGGCCATATGCACATAATTACATGTCAGAGTGATACAGGATTCCACCACTTGGGGCTAAACAGGGAGCTCCCATTCTCTCGGCCCAGGTGAGCTCAGAGGTCAGACCCCCATTTCCAGGCACAAGCAGACTGCCTTGTTTGGGACACACCCTCTGGGCTCTGGTAAGATCATGAACAAAGCAGCCTGAGATGGTTTTTTTGGGTGATTCCACCTTGAGTAGGAGCACACACCCTAATCTCTTCTCACAGACAAATACTGTAAAGGACATGATAACCTCACCCTAGTAGAGGAGAACTACATTCATTCATTTGTTAATGTACTCATTCACTTTGAAAGGATGTTTTTCCATCTACCAACTCCTGGCCAAGTGTAATTCTCAAGACCCCTAGATAAAGAGCTCATGGAAAGACTTCTTAGTTTAGTTCTTTCCCCCTTCCAGAAGCTCTGGTGCTTTTTACTTCTTCTATATTCCGTTCTAATTTCTAATAAAAATCCTGTCTTACCACTGATCTGTGGTCCATGGGCTCATTCTTCAAATCCTGGGAGACCAAGGACCTACTGAAGAGCGAAATTCCGGAATTGAGAGAAGAGCTGCATCTCACCCCCACATATGCCTTGGCTGTTCAAGAAAGTGCAATACTGGACATAATAAAACTAAAACCATATATTTTCAAAGCACTTTAGAATTGTCAAAGTGTCTACTTTCACATTCATTTGTTCATCCCAACGATAGTTCAAGGAGCATATAAGACAAAGTCTTGCTCTGTCACCCTGGCTAGAGTGCAGTGGCATTACCACAGCTCACTATAACCTCAAACTCCTGGGCTCATACATTCCTCCTTCCTTAGCCTTCTGAGCAGCTGGGACAACAGGCACTCATCACGTCTGTGTATTTTTTTCTCATTTTAGTATAGACGGTGTCTTGCCTTTGCTCAGGCTGGTCTTGAACTTCTGACCTTAAGTAATCCTCTCACCAGAGTGCTAGGATTACAGGTGTGAGATGACAACGCACCTGGCCCTATTTTCCTTCTTAAGTATTTTAATGTGATGAAATAGAATTAGAGACACAGTGTCATGCTGGAGAGCAAAAGTGGCAGTTTTACAGTCAATGATGACAACTCAGGTTTTAAATTAGTCTTTTGGGGGATTTGGGGAGAATTCAAATTCCCTCTGGAAAGTAAATCTCTTGAGAGTAGTAACACATTGATCTTCTAATTGTATGGCAGTGATTTTTACACTGGGGAACTTAGAGAAAAACAGACCAAGAAATAAACAAACACACCATAACGTCATGGTTCCATCCTGCAGAGAGTGGAATTTAGTTCGTCTGGAATGGAACTTGGGCATTCAGCGCCATCTACAAGTCTTCCAGGTGATTCTCATTTGCAAACAAAGTTGAGAACTACTGATCTGTTCCAACAGGTTGCCATTGCTTAGTTCAACCCCCAGAGACTAACTTTTTAGGAGTAGTATGCATTAGAATCACCTGGGGGGCTTGTTAAATACAGATTGTTAGGGCACATTCCCAGAGCTTCTGGTACAAATAATTCATTTTTAGCAAGGTCCCAAGTGATGCTGATGCTGGCCTAATGTGGTGCTTCTCCAGCTTTAATGTGCCTCCAGATTCCCTGGAGATCTTGTTAATATACAGACTCTTACTCTGCAGATTGGGAATGCTGCTGATGCTGCTGGATCCTGCTCCCACTTTGAGTAGCCAGGGCCTGGTCTGCCTAAGGAGAACTAAAGGTTTGACAACTTCAATGACGTGTGACAGTAACAAGAAGAAACCTGCCCTACTTGCCCTAATTCATGACTTGGTCAAGAACAGACACTGACCACAACAATCACAGGGCATACATTGCAAGGGTTAATTTTTAAAGGGCTCCAGAGTAGAAAGAAGATTTGTTTATGGAAGGTATGACACTAGAGGACTCTAGACGCCATGGAGGAGAGTCATCGGAATGAACAGAGTCCTGTGATATAGATTCCCACAATTAAAAGATGGGATTTAGGAGCACAGAATTTGAAATCACATATACACAAGACAGACTCCTCTTAGATGCTTACTTAGGCTACTTAAGAGTGAGAAGAATATTATGCACCGTGCAGAGGTTTGTGAGTCGTAAATGAATTAATGTTTGTAAAATCCCTTGCATGCCACATGGCACACATCAAGCATTCAAACAAATGCTAGCTATTATTTGTCGCCCAAGTATTAGTAGACATCCCTTAAGCAAAGTTTTGTGTGCTTTGCCAATTGTATAATTCAGTTTTCCTTCATCTGGGGATAATAAAACCAAAACTATAGGCTAAGGAATATTTTTCTTTCCTTTCCCAATGCATATTTTAAGATTAAATATTAAATATGAAAGTAAAATACTTCCGTATCTCATCCTAGGCATTTATCTAAAGTAGAATTACTAGGAGGTAGATCCACATTTAAGAAAACATTATTTGAACTTTAAGAAAAAATTCCAACAAGGACTTTCCAACATCAAAATGGATTCAGAATCACCATCTAATACTCAAATTCAGTACAAAAGGTTATGCAATGGTTGTCAGCTTCAGTGTGAACTAATCCTCCATTGAGTCTACAGACATTGATTTTTCAGCTAATCTTTTAAGTCTGAGACTAATGGTCATCTCTCCAGAGAAGTCTCCTGATCATCCCACGTCCTTTTCCTTTCATCTCAACCTGATCATGTCTAATTTATTTTGCATTTGCTTTGTGTTCTTTCTTCCCCACTGAAAGAGAAGGGCCAGGAAACCAGAGGGTTTATCTGGAATATTTCCCTTGGTATGTTCCTGCCTCAGGACATTTGCATGTCCTTTTTCCTCTGACTCAGAGTTTTCCCTTGGCTCACTTGTTCACTTTCTGTAAGTCTCTACTCAGATGCCAGTCTCTACTCAGATGCCAGTCTCTTCTCAGAACACTGTATCTAAAATAACAATACCCATTCTTCACCTCTGGTACTCCCTACCCTCTTTATGCTGCTTCATTAGTCTTCATTGCACTTATTATAATCCATTATAATATCTACTTATTTGTTCATTGTGTGCTACGGTTCGAATGTGCTCCCCCCAATTTCATGTGCTGGAAACTTAATCTCATATTCTTATGTGATGGTACTTGGAGGTGGGGCCTTTGGTGGTTCTTAGGATTAGATAAGGTTATCAGGGTGAGCCCCTTTGATGGACTAGTGACTTTATAAGAAAAAGGAGACCCAAGTTGACATGCTCTTACCCTCCGACATGTTATGACAGAGCAAGAAAGCTCTCGCCTGATGCTCTTAACCATGTTAGCCTTCCAAACTGTGAGCTGAATAAATTTCTTTATAAATTGCCCAGTTTGCAGTATTTTGTTATAAAATGGACTAAGGCATTGTGTATCTGTTTTTTTCCATGTTAAGTAAGCTCCAGTAGGAGAAATGTTTTATTCCCAGCACCTAAAACAGTGCCTGTTACAAAGTAGATGCTCAATAATGTGTAATAAATGGAATGATGTAATACTCTCTACTAGAACTCACAACTATTATAGTATTGAATTACTATATTGTGTGTCATAAGAACAATTTATTTCTAGTTTAATAGTATTAGTTATAGCTTCAAAGTTGTAGTCTGACTAGAGGAGCTTATCTCCTTTCTATAATTTTAACTTCTTTCTGCATGGTACTGAACATACTACTATAATTTAAAAACACATTTGCCTAGAAAATAGCATCTTAGAATTTATGGCTTTGACCCTATTGTGGTAGCATAGGGAAGGCACAGACATGATAGTTTGCACACTGGCTACCCATATACCATACTTTCCAGGACAGGTAGTGAAATTAATCTATGTGGAAGGACATATATACGTCCCTAAGTTCACTGAAATGTTTGCCCATTTTAATTCGGTTCAGTAGCTCCTCTCTGAGTTCGAGAGGCTTTCTATCATTTTTTGGAATGAGATTTCAAACTCCAAACATATGGGCTTCCAAAATATGTCAGTAAAGAACAAGAGAATTTCAATTACACTGGCTAAAATAGCTCTGAAACTTGCACTATATTTAGGAATACAGTGTTATATTCCACTGGCATCTCCTAAATTATTCCATTTTCTTTTCAGATATATCAGAAGGAAATAAGATATAATGAAGGAAGTTCATGGGAGTTTAATAAGGGGAACTGACCTTTTTCACTTTGACGTCAGATAAAAGCTATTTTCTTGAGGACAGAGAAAATTATACCTTGTAAATGTAAACACAAATACCTAATATTGTTTGCTTAAGATGTGGAAGCTCCTACACAATTTTTATCTTTTTTTTATAGCATTTTCTTTATTATTATTATTATTTTTTTTATTGAATCATAGCTGTGTACATTAGTTCAACCATGGGGTACAGTGTGGGGGCTTCACATGCAATCTGAGATATTTTATCAACCTGATTGACATAACATTCATGATATTTTCTCGTTTACTATATGAAAACATT
>CAUYON010177511.1:0-17142 GCA_963573935.1 Arctocebus calabarensis | reverse complement strand
TCGAATCCAGCCCCTGGGTCTGCCAAACAACAATGATGGCTGCAACCAAAAAATGGCCAGGCATTGTGGCGGGCGCCTGTAGTCCCAGCTACTTGGGAGGCGGAGGCAAGAGACTCGCTTGAGCCCAGGAATTGGAGGTTGCTGTGAGCTGTAATGCCATGGCACTCTACCCAGGGCGACAGCTTGAGGCTCTGTCTCAAAAAAAAAAAAAATAGCCAGGCATTGTGGCATTGTGCCTGTAGTCCCAGCTACTTGAGAGGCTGAGGCAAGAGAATCTCCTAAGCCCAAGAGCTGGAGGTTGCTATGAGCTGTGACACCACGGCACTCTACCGAGGGCAACAAAATAAAACTCTGTCTCTAATAATAATAATAATAATAATAATAGATGCAAGACACAATAATTTGTTCTTTGCTTTGAACAGGGATATTGTGGAAAACCCCAGATCACAGGACCCCTAAAAAAACTTTATTGGCCAGGCAAGGTGGCACACGCCTGTAATCCTAGCACTCTGGGAGGCCAAGGTGGATGGATTGCCTGAGCTCAGGAGTTTGAAACCAGCCTGAGCAAGAGCAAGACCCTGTCCCCAGTAAAAATAGAAAAAGTAGCTGGGTGTTGTGGTAGATGCCTGTAGTCCCAGCTACTTGGGAGGCTGAGGCAAGAGAATCACTTGAAGAGAATCTCAAGAGTTTGAGATTGCTATGAGCTCTGACACCATGGCACTCTATCAAGGGTGACAAAGTGACACTCTGTCTCAAAAAAACAAAAACAAAAACACTGTACTGATATTTTAGGCCCCTGAATCTTTGCTTGGGTTACCAACCACCCTCTGAGCACATGTGTCTTACCAAGGCTTCCAACACACTTGCCCCTACTTGCTTATAAGGTCCAATTAATAGAATGTCATCAATATAGTAAACCAAGGATGGTTTACTATCCATGAAGAGTGTTTAGATGGCCCAACCCTATTTGATACTGAAACCTAGAAGATTGAACATGGCCCTGGAACAAGATCATAAATATGCATTATTGCTTCCCCATGTGAACTGAAATTGTTTGGTCTTTCTTTCTGATGGGGACAGGAAAGAGTACATTCACCAGATCAGTGACTGAATGCTGTGAACTTGATCTTGTGCCATGCTAATCTGCTATAGCAAACACACCATAGCTGCTGTATGGTTCACTTTGTCGTAAGTCTATAGGCATATTTGAAGATTCATCTGGATGGTTGTTTTTGCTATTGTTGTTTGCAGAGACATGCTGGTGAACTAAATAAGGATTAGATAGGAATGAACCATCACTTCTGAGTCTTTTAGGACTGTAAAGGTAACAATTATTCTCTGTTTAGACCTCAGGATCCAGGATACATTACTGATTTTCCTTTACCATCTTGGATGAGAGAGGGCAGGGATAGATAAAGGCTATTTCAAAGAATTCCACTAGCCTTTTCCATTATAATAGTTCCTCTCCCATTGGCCAAGGAACCAATGTTGAGTTCTGCCAACTCCCAAGTATATCAGGTCGAAGTATACATTCAAGTACGGGGAAATTGACCACTGAGGGATCCATGGGTTCAGGGGACAGGCTGTAACCAAACCTGGACCAGGACTTTATTTGCTACCTAGCCCCCAACATTCTTACACTGAGAGAGAGGACATGGTGAAAAATACCACCAAATATTAATGGCAACTCAAACCCTGTGTCCTGTGGTCCTTGAAATATTTGGGAATGCCCTTTTCCCCTGTGATTAGTTACTGAATTAAATGGCCACAGGTATTTCTGGGGAAGGACGAAGGAATTATTACCAGATGCTCTTGCTGTGGTCTTGCAGTCTTGGGGCCTGGGCTCTCCTTCATTCAAGGAGTTTTGAGTCTAAAAGTTGGTTCAGGTCCAGAAACTGGGAATCAACCCTGTCCTAAACCATCAGCAATCTTTAATTTCTGCTGACTATATAAACTGAACAATACTCTTGCTGACTGCCCAGCTTGCTCCCAGAGGGATTCTAGCCATCTCCATCTCTCTCTGCAGACTGGGCTCTGTTTCCCCTGCTGCTGCTCTGACCTTGCTACCAATTACGGCAGCTCATCAACCTTGATGCCAGATAAGTTCCACCACTCGGCCTCCATTATTTTGAGATCCTGTCATCTCTATGTCCATTGAGGGGGCTCAGTTCTGTAATAACATCCCCTTCTCCATCATATGGACATTATCACTGCATTTTCAAGGATGTGTAAGCTCTCTACCTTGTTTTCCTTATCACTTTAGTACATGGAGCATCATTTGGTCCCACTTGTGGAACACGCTGCCTGAAAGGTTTTCTGGCTTGACCAGTATATTTTTTCCAAGATGCCCTCTTTGAGCCTTTCTTTGAGCTTTTAATCACATCTTAATTTTTGCAGGGCAGTTCTGGCATTTCTTTTTTACTTAATGTGAGCCAACAACGTATCCCCTCTCTTTCCTGGGTATTTGCCCAGGATTGCCCATATGATGGGAAAGTGCTCTCACATTGACAAATTATCCCTTATCCAACACTGTATTCCGTAGATCTTCATCCAGGGCCATCAACAAGTCTAACATATACTGGCGTCTGTTGGTGTGTGTTCCCTGGGTCTGACAGCTCCTTCACTGTCTGGTCTGTTGCCACCTTCAGGGGGCAGCATATCCCTGATCAGGTTATGTTTATGGCACATCCCTAATAATTGGTCAGCAGCCAAGAGTGGAATTAAGAGTAAATTCTAAGGAAGGGGAAGAACTGGGATTGTGTTGTCCTGCAAAGTATAGGACTCTGCATTGTCTTCAGATGAGGAGTGCTAGCCTTTGATAGGGAAGAGTGGGCTCCTTTTGCATACATGTTTACATACATATATACACACTAAGGGTTCAGGACCATCTGGGGCTTTCAGGGTCTTTAGCGCACTAACCCAGATGTTCCCATTCCATCTTAATCTGGACTCTGACCTTGCAATAGCCAGCTTGTTGGGGATTTGACAATTCAAACATTTCTCTCTCAGTTCCCCTGGTGATTAAATCCTGGACCTGATTCTTGGCTTTTTCTGCTCTCTTTTTCTGCTTTTTCTGCTACAGGAGATAATTATTCTTTCATATGCTTCTGAAGAGGCCCTCTGAATTTCACACTTCCCTTTAGATTGGTGATGAGTTATGCTCACCCTTTCATTGTCTTTTTCCAATGTACTGATCTGACTCAGCAAGAGCAGCCTCATTCCATCATCCACTCATCCACACGATGACTTCTTTGTCACGAGGTACAGACCAGTGTTTTTCTCACCTGCATACCTCATCCTCATACACTGGCAGAGAAAGTCTGAACAATTGTCCTCTGCACATTCCACCTGTGACCAGAGATGAGACCCTCATTCTCAGCCAGATAGCAGATGATCTAGCTCCAAAAATTAGAGCTTTCACTGGGGGTTCTCGCAGGAACAGGACATATAGGGAGTAGAGGAGGAACAGGACTGGGCAGAGAGAAAAGGAAGTTGCCATGTGCCCCAGGCAATCAACTCCTGGAGCTTATCTGGAGCTGGGATGGCCTTCTTTGGGACCGTGCCTTTGTTGCCCCTTCACTGACCATGATGTTATTGGATATGGGCTGTCCTTGTGGCATGGACATAGACTAGTATGAAACAGCTTCCTGGCGAAGAATCTACTGTTAGCCACCAGCAGACAAACATCCCAGCAGCTGAGGGGATGAGAACCTCAGTCCTGAAGATGAAGGTAGAGAGAGAAGTCTAGAATGTACCTCACCACTAATCTGCCAAGGCTGTTCTGAAATTTAATGAGATCATGAATGTAGAAGGGATTTAGATTATTTTGTTCAACATTTTGTAAATCCAACTGATTCTTATTACCTCACAATTTTGACTTGGGTTGGCCCAGGCACAAAAATCAGCTGCCATCATTACCAGAAGAAGGTCTCTTTAATGACAAATCATGCTTTAAACAAGCCCATTATCTTATTCTAAGACTCCAGATTCTTGGTTGGTTTTAGAAAATTTTCTAACCATGCATCATGTAAAAATGAAGGGTCCACCTTTGACTTCGTTTTTTTTTTTTTTTGGTCCAAGATTTTCCTTGGTGAGATGTTTGGAATATCTGAAGTGTTAAATGGTAGTATCATTGCAAAGTTGAAACAGAACCATAAGCTTAATATTATTTTAAGGATCAAGTGCTTTAACATGACACCAAACTTGAGTTAACATTCTAACATGGTTATGGAGATATTAGGGTTTAAACAGATGTCAGCATTTTTTCTTTTTATAAAACGGAAATTGAGTTCTACAGATGGTGAAGACTAAGGAGTTCAAAGTAACTGTGTATTCTATAAAAAAATGTACACTAAAGTAAAAAGTAACCATCTTTATATTTCAAGTTTAGAGATACTTTTCTGGTGATAAGGATAATTTTCAAGCAATCAAACAGAAACCTATTTACTTTTTACTTCCATAATATACTTTTTTCTGCTTCATTTTCTAATTATGTAAGGTATTTGTGCAGTAATACAGGCCTTCACTCTTTACCACTTCCCACCATTGTTATACCTACTTCTTCCTTTGTTATAGCTTTGATCAAGCTCCCTCATGGTACTTTCCATAACAACAAGCCATGATGTCATAAAAATCATTTCCTTACAGATTTTTACTCTTTTCTATTTATAGGTGGACATTTTTTACAAGTCATAATTTTTATGCATTTATTTAATGAAAATGCTCTTGTCAATTGAGAAA
Organism: Arctocebus calabarensis; assembly: GCA_963573935.1. Classification (NCBI taxonomy): domain Eukaryota; kingdom Metazoa; phylum Chordata; class Mammalia; order Primates; family Lorisidae; genus Arctocebus; species Arctocebus calabarensis. Next base: position 12,402 of record CAUYON010177511.1, on the reverse strand, counting down.
AGGTTTTTAAGGTTATAGAAAAATGTTCAGGTGTATGAGTTTTACCTATTATCACTAGTTCTTTTCATTATATCATTTGGACTCAATAGTACATTTTCTATAAAAGATGAAACAAAAGCATATTTTTAAATGGAAGAAAAAAAATACATCAATTGCATTGTTTTCTGTCAAACAACCATATTCTTTCTCAATTGTATAGTTAATCTTGTGTATTTGAAACATCAAGTACTAAAAAAGTTTGAGGAAGTCCACCTGTATGCTTACCTAGACCATTCTGTAGATTAAAAGGGGATTTCAGAAGAGCTATATCTGTCAAGAATTTCATCGAACACAGAGGAGAAATGCAAATCTAGAAAGAAGGTGAAGAATCTTCTGTAGTACATTGTGGACAGGATGTGGACAGAGGCCTCGCCATTCACATATGTGTTGGTTTCTAGCCTTGGTGCCTACTATCTCAGGGAGAAGGATGTTTTGATGACAACTCACAGACCATTTTGCAGATAATCTGCTCCATTTCTAGCAAGAGAAACACAGTTTGAATGATCTATGTATACAGAGCACCACTGACTTACTGACCATCTTACCCTCAGATGCTCCAAGTCTCATTTGCTACTCACACACCCAGCATCCTACTTCAAGCAGATTCAGAAAGAGCTTTAAGAGCTGTAAAGTAGTTGAGTTCATCTTTGGAAAATCCCTCTTTCAGCACTGTGGGACCACAACCCCATTTCATTCCGCCACTATCTGTCTAGAGATAGTTCTCATGTGGGGGTCTCCTCCTATCTTGGTGCCACCTCATTCCCTTTAGAGAATATTGTTAATTGCTTATTACCAGGTTCTCCTCCCTCAGCCAGGGAAAGCAAGTGGACTTGCTGCCCTCCTTCTACTCTGTTTTGAAAATCACCAGAAATCAATCCCATCCTTTAAGAAAGGAGGGCTAGACTCTGTATCACTACCTGTTCTGCTTTGCTTTCTCACCTCAACAACCACATTAGCTACCTTTTATTTACCTCACTCTAATGTTTCTCTTTCTTATAATAGCCACACGAGGCTGAGTTTCAGCTCAAATTTCTAATAAGAAATCTCAGACTCAGAGAGAATAAGCAACTTGCTCAAGCCCACAAGGCTGGAGTGATAGCCTTTACACTCGACTCTACATGTCCCCAGCATGACCCTCTTCCCCTGCAGCATGTTGCCTCCCAGAAATGACAAGGGCATTCTTACCCTTAGAGAGATGGCTGCAAGAAGGGCTGTGACGAAGGTGGCAAGTGTTTGTTCCAATCATTTTTCCTGCAAGACTCTATCGTGGCAACATCAGGCTAGGTAAAAGGGAGGACAGGGTCACTACTGACCACTGAAATCAGACCATGCTGAGTAGCTCTGGGGAGAGCAGAATTTCTCAAACAGTATTGCTGCCACCAATGCCTCCCAAACCTAGGGCTGCGACTTAGCAGAACAAAGTGTGGGATTATTCGAAAGCAGACCAGGGTTCTCCTCGACATGTGGGACATGGCCCTAAATGGCTGTCATCAACTTTGGCTTGAACAGTGGAATGAGATTCCAGAATCTCTCAGTGATCTGGTACACTGGTCCTAGGATTCAAAAAGAGAATGGATCCTAATGCCAATACTAAGATCTCCAGACTTCCCTCTAGAAACTATTAGGTTAGAATTAACTGTCAGGATCTATTATCTTTTCCAAGCCTATTGTTACTAGAATCAGTAGTGCCTGAACATTGAGAGATTTGGGAACCTCATTCCACTCAGCTGGCTAAGTGGCAGATATCTGTTTTATATACGAATACCCTACTGCTGTTCTAGCCTTTGTATTTAAACCTATTTTGAAAGCATAGCCTGAGGCCATTCCTGCTATTGGCTTTCTTCTCTTTGCTCTTTCTTTGAGCTCTGAGCTGAACACATCAATAGCTCCTCTGAACGCTTTGATGCTTCTTTGGCAATGACTTCAGTCCTGTTGCATTTACCACAGAATTGCAGTTACTGTCTTATGTGGAGAAGCATATCTGTGGTTGATAATACGCTAGTTCGATGGGGTGGGGGATAAAAAGTGAATTGATTATACTGAGCATTTTTATAACTGTCACTTTTCTATAAGACAAAAGAGAATAATTTTGGTTTCTTCTTCTATTCCACATAAACACTGATTTTTAATTACAATCAAATGTTATTAAAGGAAATCCAAGTGAAACCAGGGGGAAAATTATAACTATGGCTTAGTACATAGGATTTCATTTGATCCAGGGTAGGAGGAGGTTGGCAGGCACTTTCCAGCTTTTAGTTTTGTGCAATATTTGATTATGTATACAATTGCTCTAAAGGTGCTTTACTTAGTGTAATTACATGGAGAATAATAATACATGGTATGTAAGGTACTGCAACACTCTCCAGTCTGAACTCTGAGAAATGAGAACCCACTTCCCCCTGCCTACAATTGGTTTCATTCTACCACATTCTCCTTTCTTATCCTAAAGATATTTCAGGTGAACAACTTTGCCTTTGTAACTCACCATCTTTCTATCAAGACAGTCAATGTAATAGAAGTTATTTTGAGGGACTCGGAGCCAAACAAAAAATCACTTAGCAGCCTTTTTAGTCTATGTGGGCTAGATCTTTAATCTATCTCAGTTTCCTTGTCTATATAATCTTTCTAAGCATTTTCAGTTTCACAATTTGGGGGAGGATCACACATAATACTGAGCACCAATTTATTGACATATAATAAATAACGACAGTTAGTTGTCATTATTACCCGAGTCATAAAAGTCTTTAATGGAACTGTGATGACAGGGCATAAGTATTTTAGGAGGCCATAAGAGAAATCATTAGATGGATGTTAGAAAAATCCCTAGAGATGTGGACAGCACCTTCTGCTTTTTCTGAATGGCCAATATGGTTCTAGACTATCCAAGTCCTGGCAGGACAGATTGAGACTCTGAGCCAAAGATGGCCATGTTCCATTAACTCACTACATAAATGAATCCAAAAGTCGATTCATGTTGGCCCCATATGCCGGAGGTGGCGGGTTCAAACCTAGCCCCTGTCAAAAACAATAAAAAACAAAGCCAAAAGTCGATTCAACCTTACATTCTTATTCTTTCTTTTGAGATTAGTTATAGTTATATAGGAGTTTTGGAAACTCCTGGAGTAATCTGATAATGACAGTTGCTTTTTAAAAAACTTCAAAAATGGAATCATCTTGAAAGGTAGTGAGGGAAGAAGGGGAGGAATTGTAGTCTTCTGAGAGCTCTGCTTTGGTTTCTCTATTTATAATCTTATAATTTGATTATTTTCTCTAGACCAGGGTTTCTCAATGTGTGGTCCTCTGAAACACCTAGAGGGAAAGTGTTCATTAATAATGCAGATGCCTAAGCCTCACCCCCGACTTTCAGAATCAGAACCATTGAGGCTGGATATAGGAAGTGTCTGTCTTAACCATAATCCAGGTAACTGTCACACATCCAACTGTGGGAATCTCTGATATAGAATACAATTGAGAAAATGTCATCTCTGATGTTATTTTGGCCTCAAACCCTTCTCATTTTGTTCTGAGAGGAAACAGATTATTTATACTTACAATTATTGTATTCCTTAATGGCCTTACACTTTAACTTTTCCATAATGTGAGCGTTATAAAAGCTACTGAACTCTTTTCAATGTGAGAATGAATAAATGTTTACTAAATGTTGGGGGCTCTCTGCTGAGAGGTAGTATGAATGTGCCAACCATTATTATAAGAGAAATATGTAGGTGGAGTTGACATACATATGCCACGAATTCCCATTTGCCATAATTTAAGAAAACAAATACCAAAATGGTGCCAGTGAATCTTATACTAAGCTACTGTTTTGGCTTTCCAAAGGGAGGGCATGCTAACCCCGCAGGGAGCTATAAAATATCAGCTGAGCATTGATGGAGTTTGGAGTCAAATAGAAACCTGTTCTCCTGTGAAAACATGCACATCTGTGGAATTGCATTGCTATAATCAGGACACAACCAAATTCACAGATGTGCCCAATTTTCTGTTTCCTCTATATTTTACCAGTTTCACGGCACAGTGACAAATGAGGAAAGTACTAAACTGATTTTGCATAGCATCTCATGGAAGCTGCTCACAAACCTCACTGGTGGGAATGAACCTCACAAATGTTAATAGTTAAGTGCTACATCTGTCTAATCCATCTCTGGGATACACTAAGCTCTCTGTTACTTTGCATATAGCAAATTGAAGAAATCCCATTATTCTAAGTCAAGTTTCAAAAAAAAAAGATTTCCTTTAAAAAAAATCCACCTGTCCCCAGCGATTTTCCTTCTTCCTTTTTCACATTTTCAAGTGCATATGATTGATAATTACAAAATGGAATCAGGAAAGAATATCTGACTGAGGAACTCTGAATTGGAGAAAGATAAACCCCTGAATCTTGTTTCTCCTACTTTATGTGTGTCTCACCATTTTTTAGCTCCTAAAATCCCAGGAGGCTCTTAAAACTCTTCTGTCAACATCCTCCTCCCCTATCAAACAAAAGAAAGAAAGAAAGAAAAGAAAAAAAAGGAAAATAACATTTTCTTTTCTTTTTTTTGGGGGGGGGGATTCATTGAGGGTACAAGGAACCGGGTTACACTGATTGCATTTGTTAGGTAAAGTCCCTCGTACAATTGTGCTTTGCCTCCAAAAGATGTGTCACATTCTGAGACCCCACCCCTTTCTCCTTCCCTCTCTCTGCTTTTCCTGTCCCCCGACACCCTCCCTCCTTCTCTCTCTCTATGCTCTCCCCTTTCCCCACCCCCACTGTGTCATTAATTGTCATTAATTGTCCTCATATCAAAACTGAGTACATAGGATTCATGCTTCTCCATTCTTATGATGCTTTAAGAATTATGTGTTCCACTTCCATCCAGGTTAATACAAAGGCTATAAAATCTCTATCTTTTTAATGGCTGAATAGTATTCCATAGTGTACATATACCACAACTTGTTAATCCATTCCTGGGTTGGGGGGCATTTAGGTAGTTTCCACATTTTGACAATTGTAATTGAGCTGCAATAAACAGTCTAGAGCAAGTGTCCTTTTAATAAAAGGATTTTTTTTCCTTCTGGGTAAATGTCCAGTAATGGGATTGCAGGATCAAAGTCTAGCTTAACAGCACTTCCAGTTGCCTTTTCAGGTAGTCAACCTGGCTTCATTAAGAGAGGTCTTGAGAGACCTGCCAATTCAGATGTCCCTGTCCCTCCAGCCAGGGTATAAGCTCCCGACCCAGCTGAGCCAATCAGACACACTTTCCTGAGATTTTGAGTCTTGCACATGGTGTAGCAATAATTAGTGAGTTCTCATTCCGGGTGGCAGGGCCTTGCCAATATTGTTCCTGCCACCAAGAACTCTGGAGCTGCCCTAAGTTCTAAGCTTCTCCCAGTATGGTTCTTCAACCTTACGTTTTCTTCTTTATCTCCTCCAGATCCTTCTTATAAATTCCGTTTTCTCTTCAACATAGCCGAAGTTCTTTGCTAATGTTTACAATCAGAGGTGTCAACCAAAATCTTTCCCAATTAGTTTATCTATGGGGGAAGGCAGTGACCAGTTGGAACATGTCCCTCAACAAAAACAATGGATGCCAGTCAGGGTGTCAGCCTGTGGGCAACTTGCTAACAAAGTGCTTTTGCTGAAGGTATTAGATTTCGCCATTCTGCTTATTTTAGGAATGATGGTATTTTCACTTCAGTTAAGCTGTGCCTATTACCATATGCTAGAAATAAAAGATGATGGTATTAATGAGAAAGAGAGAGGGAAAGACATTCCAACGAAGCCAATTTGGAAAGAAGCACTGGTACAGTGAAGGGGGTAAGTTGAATAACATGGGGGAAAACTGCATGATGGGGGGTTTGTACCAAGAGCAGCTCTCAGATCTGTAGAACCCTAGAGGCTCTTTTGGGATTCCCACATGACACTTAACTTGATCCATGACCTGAGAAAACTTGTCCTGTGGTTTTAAAAAAGGCACTAAGGATATATGACTGGAGTAAGGTTTCCTGTGCTGAGTTCAATGGTATTGACAAATACCTGGCTGGCTTTTACACATGCCACAGAAAATTAGAATGAAGTCATAACATGCCCACTTAGAATGATAAATAGGTAAGTTTAACGCCAAAGGATCAACATCTGGTTTACTTGTGGGAGAAGGCAAAGCTATAGTGCATTAATGTATGACGCTGAAAGCTAACAGTAGGCCTGGGTAGCAGGGTAGGTGTTAGAAGAATGTGATCAAGCCCATGCCTGCCTCCTCAGTCTCCTTCCCACTGTACCTTCTGGGCTCAGCACCCTGCGACCCAATCATACAAAACTAGCTCCAGTTCCCCCAGGGCACCCTGCCAGTCTTCGCCGTGCATAGTCATTCCCCACACCAGGAATACCTGTTTCCATCTTGTCTACCTGAGAGTGTTGATTCTTCCACGGCTTTCTAGCTCATGTGGCATCTTGGTGCACCCTAGAAAAAGGCACCCCTTACTCAAGACACTTCATTTCCCTATGTCAGAAAATTGTTGAACATGCTGATTTTGTTAAAACAAACCACTCTAAAAAGTCTTGTTTAAAATATACTAGTCAATAATATCTGTGATATAAACCATGCCCCATCTGGTTGAACAGCACATAGTCTGCACACTCCTCCTTGGTTGTGTATCTTCCAAGGCTTGTCTGAGTTTTGCTCATGTGGGTTCCCACTTTGTCTGAAATGCCAGCTCCCCTTGGTGCTATCATAGGGTATAGTGTGTGTTCATTTGGATGTCTATCTCCACCACAGAAAAGGGGAAACACTGTGAGAGGAGAGATTGCCTCTCACTCACCTCTATAGCTCTAGGGACCAGCAGAGTATTGGCAAATGGTAGACAGTGAACTATTGTTGAAAAAAATGAATACGTAAACTCTCATACATAGTACTCCATGTAGGGCTTTACATATAAATAGCAGAAACAAAAATTAGGGGTACTGACACTTTTACACCATCCAGTTTGGATACTGGTGGAGTATGTGTGTGTCTGTAATTGTTGAGATTAATCAAAAACTACTAAATTCTAAGTAGGGTTATTTTCATTTTTTAACATAGTGCCTTGCTAATACCTAACACAGGGTAGATACTCAACAAATATTTGCTAAACGAATGATTGTGTGAACACGAATAAGTCAGTGGGTGAGTCAGAACAAGGCAAGTGTCACAATCATGTTTCTGTGTGGACCCAAAATACTGAAACTTCTTTTCTTAACAAAGTGTGGAGATGAGAGTAGTTGTGTTGATGAAAATGAGCTTTCACTAATGTAAAAGAAACATTTCTTTCCTACTGAAGATGTTAGAAGTAGTGATGCAGGGAAAGATAAAAGCCCATAATATTAGGTAGAGAATTAAATATTGCCTGGGAAATTAAGGGATTTTTTCCTTGATTGTTTGAGTATGACAATGTTCCAGAACAAGCAACCTTTAAACTCTTATTTTTTCGTTTGCCTTTGTATTGTGACATCAGCAAAAACACTGATTAGCAGAGGCAATCAGAATTTTTGCAGCACTCCACTTTCACCAGAAAAGATCCGAGGGTACAAAAAAAGTTAAAGAGCAAAATTAAAATAAAAGTAAAAGCAGAATTTTTCTAGCAAAATTTGGTTCAAAAAAAGGAAATCAATGTCCAGAAACTGTTGCTGGGTCATCTCAAACCGGTACACCTGCAAGCCCCTCAGTTGGCATTGACGTCAGCCATGCTCACAGCCATCGTGAGAGATCTCACTTTGTTCATGGAGGCTGTTCACTAGGCCTGGGGAGTGAGCTAAAACAAGGAGGGCTAAAGGAAACATGCTTTCTGGTTAACTCCGAGGCACCCCTAAATTCCGTGAATGAGAAGACTCAATAAATATTCTAGTTTCTCAAGGTTTTACTTGCTTAAAATTGTATAGGACAAATAGAAGCAGACTCTCCAACTCTATCGTAAATAGTATCAGGGAGGCTTTTTAGTGACAAGAATTTTCAAAGCATTTGCATTAGGTCTGAAGAGAAAAACCATGTTCTCCTTAGCTTGCAGTGCACACAAAATGGGTATGGAATGAACAGCCACTGTCACCTGGACCAGTGGGCACTGCCAGGCTTTTCTACCTTGGGGATGAAAAGCATAACATCTGGGGCCATGGAGATGTCTGAGGAAATAGAAAACAGTTTAAATGCTAAAATTACCCCCCCCCCAAAAAAAGCATTTATCCCAAAATGCAAGAAGGGCAAAACATTGAAATTAATAAATGTTTCATTAAACAGTGCCAAGATTTAATACCATGCCAAATTCATTCAGTGTTAAATTTAGAATTCATGAAATTTTTATTATATTTTAAAGTCATTTTAGGTTAGATTTTATCATTTGTAAGTGATCAAGAAATCATAGTCATTTGTAAATCAAGTGTTCTTATAGCCAAATAATTTTAAATACGAAATTTTAAGCATTAACTTTAAAAATGTATGGAAATTATAAGTTAGATGAAATGTAGGAGCATTTTCAAGTAATGGAAAAGAGCTCATATCAAATACTTGAAAATGCACCTGGGAGCCTGGGAGGTACAAAGGTGGCTCAAACCCACAGTGAAGAACCAGAACCTAGCACATCTTCCTTCCTCTTCACTCTTCTCTTCCAGGATCTGCCCAGGGAACAGGAAGCAGAAATAAAGGGTGAAAAGAACACTAGGTTTGGAGTCAGGTTCAAGTTCTAGGTCAGCCCCCTCTTTTGTCATATAACCTCTGGTGCCAATCACATTGCAGTGAACAGATTCTGTCTGCAAAAATGGGTATTGGGGTGATAAAAAAATGAGACAATAGATTAAACTATACTAAACAATATATTACATTGTGCTTATAGTAGCCCATTTAGGGCAAAGTAGCCTGCCATCAGTAATTTCATATGTTTTTGAAATTTATGTGCAATTTATAGGTTTTTGAGAAATTTATAAAAGCATTTTGCAAAGTGTAAATTATTACAGGGATTAAGATTCACATGAGATCGTAATTCAACGAAAAGGGGGAGAGAGGAGACTAATTTACTCTGAACTGCAACATGAGGGTTAAAGAAGCACAGTCCAGAAACTTCTGAGTTTCTTACAGCCAGAGGCAACTCTTTGATCACTGGTCTGGCACCCTCTGTGTCAACAATTATGTTCCCCTCTTCAACAGTCCTAAAAAATGCTGCCTAAAGGTACAACCCTTTATGTGTCCCCCAAACAAAAAAAGATACTACTTAAAACTCTTGTTCCCCACCCCCCATCCACGCTCTCCCTCCTTCAAAGCAAATGGCAAAAATGAGGTGTATATAGTGAGGGAAGTAATGTACTATTCCAGGAATTTCCAGTCCTATTAGCTTGCACTTACTTTGTGGGGCTAACAGAGTCAGAATTTCCAATAGCCTAAAAATTATTTTGTTAACCATCTGTATAAAATGCCCACAACGAGGCAAATAATAATTATACGTGTTCTGCGTGTATTTTGTCTGAGACAGGCTTTCTTCTTCTTTTATGTTTGCAGTTTATAAAAGCACAGTCTCCTCAGCTTGAGTTTATTTGCACAAGAGAAAAGGCACACCTGGGAATTACCTGCCGGAACCCTGAATGTGTGCCCCAAAGTTCACAAGTTGGAAACTGCATCCTCTGTGCAGCAGTCTTGGGAGGTGGGATCTTTGAGAAGGGTTTAAGTTATGAGGGCTCCATCCTCATGAAGGGATTCTTTTCCTTGTAGAGAGAGTGGCCCACCGTAAAAGAGGAGCCCCACCCCCTTTCCTCTTGCTCATGACACCTTCCTCCTGTTATGATGCTGTAAGAAGGCCATCGCCAGATGTGGCCCCTTGATCTTGGACTTCCCACCCTCCAGAATTCTGAGAAATACATTTTCTTATTTTCATAAGTTACTCAGAGTGTGGTATTCTGTTACAACAGCACAAAACAGTCCAAGATCGATTCCTTTACTCATGGTGAAGAAGATGAGTTCCTTATTGCTTCATCAATTAAAAATAATGATTACAGGTAAAGGGTTAGATACTTTTAGATAAGAGGCCAATGAGTATCATGGGGAACTTTTCAACTCGATGATTTTCAACCAGTGTGCTGTGAAAATTTTTAAAGATCATTGATTATTTTCTAAAGCTATACGAAGTATAGTATGTTCTCTTTTTTCTACTATTTTTCACTGATCAACATAACTTAAGCATGCCCCAGAAGTTTAACTATAGGTCCAAGTGTGCCATAAGATTAAAAACAAAAGTTGAAAAACACTGTTTTCAACTGGGTGTTTTGCCAGAAGGGAAAGCCCATCCTTCCTCACTCTGAAAGTTTCCTGACCTTCATAGAGTGAGGAGGTTGTGGGTCAGAGAACTTTCCAGAGGGTTTTAAACATTCTAAGAATCCCCTGACTCCACATTTGCTAGGTGATGGGAGAGGGAAAAGAGAACTTAAAAGAAGAAAAGAGGAAGGAGAAAGGGGAAGCAGCCCTCCAGTCTCCTCATGCCCCCTAGATGTGTCTCTTGGCCGCTGCAGGTTGCCTGAGAGTGGCTTTCCAGACTGTGACCACCCTGCTATAGATTAATTCCTTCCGCTTACAAAGTTGGTCTTCAGTATACTTAATGAGGGAGAACTAGGATTGATGGTTTTTTCCTTCTGAATCATTTCAGTGTGATCTGCAGAATGATTAGCGTGGCTCAGCCTCAGTTGGGATATTATGGCTTAAATTATTCCTATTAGCTTCCAGCTGACCTTGGAACACAAACATTACATCTGATTTCAATGAAACTTTAGACTTTGTTGTTCGCAGTCAACTAATGAAACAGTTGAACCTTCCCATGACTTGTGGTTATTACAATAAAGGGTAAGTATTATCACAAATAATGCAAACCGATTTGCAAGACGGCAAAGTGATATTTTGGAAGCTATGCACAAAAGACACTATAAATGTGAATCAAACACTTAGACAAATGTAGCCTCATTCAAAAGGTTGATGCATTACTGACAAAATACAACTCCACCTGACAGCATTGCTTCTATACACTGAATTCTGGCACAACCAAGTGGTTATGAGAAACATGGTGTTAACAGGAAAAGCCACTACAAACGTCTTTCTGATGCCTAAGGCTCTCAAGTTCTAAACGTTTAAACTAATACTCCAAACTGATTAAAGAATTTATGGAAAATGAAAGTGTTTTGCCAGAGGGGAAAAGATGAGGAATCTTGGTTGTTGCTTGTTTGTTATTATTGAGGTGTAAAACAGAAACCCCAAATCTGACAGATTTCCCAGTTCTAATTTAATTTTAAAAGTTTAAGAGTTTATGCCAACCCCACAGGATTTATCTAAACTCATGGGGTTTTCAAATCAAATAAAATGACCTTCCTGTCCTAGGAGAGGGATGGTGCCCTCTTCATGGTTTTATTCTAGAGTAGAATCTAATGCCTGGAATATAGAAGTTGCTTAACACATGAGCAATGAAAACCAGGTCCTTAAAATGTAGAGGCTCATTCTCATCACTCACTTTAAAGTACATCCGGCCTCACGATGTTATGTTTAAATGGAGATTTCAGAGACATTTCAGCATGCTGTTTTCTGGGACTGAAGTGTGACCAGCTTCCTGTTTTCTGTTCCCTGCTCTCCACCTGCCTGGTAAACACCTCTTCATCTTCAAATCATTTTCTTTGAAGATTCTCTGACACCCAAGGCTCTGGGTTTGATCTCTCCAAGGTTCTGGAACCCACTCTGGGTTTGATCTCTGATCCTGCCATATACAAGTTTTCCAACCTTCACAAATGACTTAGTTTCTCCATATCTAGAGTGAAGTGTTTTGAGGATTAGGTGGGTGAACGTGTTTTGTATGAGGACCACTAAACAAATAGTTCTTGGTGCCTACAATGACTTGTTGCAATGTGCTGCAATCATTTGTTTGCTTGTTTTCCTTTTACTCAGTTAGAATTGAGAGAGTAGGACTTCTATCTTTTAATCTTCATACTCCCTAGGTTTACAAAGCACAAACTCTAAACTTGGTAAGCAAGCAATAAATATTTTTTCAGGGTAACAAAGAGAGATTTTATTTAGGAAGAACAAAGAGAAAGTTTAGAGCACTTCCAAAGAGAGCTGGAAGTGGCTCCCTCTCATGAAGAAGAGAAGGTGGGGGAGACCGCAAGCAATAAATTTTTGCTAAGTTAAGTAGTCTAAACCAGTCTGTTCCCTAGAAGGATAGTGAAGCCCATCTCTCTCTTATTATTATTTTTTTTTATTGTTGGGGATTCATTGAGGGTACAAGAAACCATGTTACACTGGTTGCATTTGTTAGGAAAAGACCCTCTTACAATCGTGTTTTGCCCCCAAAAGGTGTGGCACACACCAAGACCCCAAGACC
>CAUYON010177510.1:0-10312 GCA_963573935.1 Arctocebus calabarensis | reverse complement strand
TTTTTTGTTGTTGTTGTTTTTGAGACAGAGTCTCACTTTATCACCCTTGGTAGAGTGCCGTGGCATCACAGCTCACAGCAACCTCAATACCTGGGCATAGGCAATTCTCTTGCCTCAGCCTCCCAAGTGATTGGGACTGCAGGCACCCGCCACAAGGCTATTTTTTTGTTGTAGTTTTTCTGGGGCCAGGTTGGAACCTGCCACCCTCATTATATGGGGCGGGTGCCCTACACACTAAGCCACAGGCGTTGCCCCATCTAGACTCTATTTATAATAGTTTTGCTATACACATATTTTTTTTAAGTAATTGAATTTAAAATTTTTATTTTATTGTTTTTGGGCTTTATTTAAAATATTATAGTTAAAAAGACTTTCTCTGCTCATATTATTAAATTCCTATGGTTTTTTTGTAGTGATTTCTGTTTTCATTTTTAAGCATTAAAAATTGTAATAAGTTTGGCTCAGCGCCTATAGCGCACTGGTTATGGTGCCAGCTACGTACACCGAGGGTTTTGGGTTTGAACTTGGCCAGGGGCCAGCTAAACAACACTGACAACTGCAACAAAAAATGACCGGGCCGTCTGGTGGGCACCTGTAGTCCCAGCTACTTGGGAGGTTGGAGTAAAAGAATCGCTTGAGCTCAGGAGTTTGAGGTTGCTGTGAGCTGTGACATAACAGCACTGTACCCAGGGTGACAGAATGAGACTCTGTCTCAAAAAAAAACCAAAAATTGTAATAAGTTTTCGAAATTATCTTGGTATGAAGTAAAGATCAACTTTATTGTTTTGTTCCCAGATGTATTCCCTATTTGATTAGAATGATTTTGGGTTAGAGACAGGCAATAAGACAGTTTCCTAGTGTCAGAGAACACAGAGAACCATGAAGGACAATTCGCCAGTTAAATTTTTGTCAGTAAAATACCACAGTAACAAATGCTGCATTTGCAATGGCACAAGATGAAGTTTCGTGTCTTCTCGGTAGATGTGACCACTGTCTCTGCAGAAGGAACAAGGGATTTTTTTCTACTTGTGTGCGGTCACTGGGAGAACCAGAGAATTAGGTTCTAGGCTAGGCCCTAAACGAGGCCACCCCAAGAACCGCTGAGCTCAAAAGGACTCTGCTTACCATATGAAATGTCTTGTACATAAAGCATTGTGCTTAACAGTGAAAGGCTTGACAACGCCTAATCTCCATCAGGAGGTTCTGGGAGTAATTGATGATATTACCACCACTCAGTGGTGGAGTTCTGTGTGGCCATAGAAAGGAATAAGGAAGATCTCTGCCTACTAAAATTTCATATCACAGGCCAGAGGCACAGTAGCTCATACTTGTAATCCTAGCACTCTGGGATGCTGAGGCAGGTGGATCACCTGAGCTCAGGAGTTCGAGACCAGCCTGAGCAAGAGCAAAACTCCATCTCTAAAAAAACTAGCCAGGTGTTGTGGCAGGTGCTATTTGGGCGTTGAGGCAAGAGAATCAGGAGCCCAAGAGTTTGACATTGCTATAAGCTATGATGCTAGGACACTCTACCAAAGGCAAGAAAATGAGAGACTGTCTCAAATAATAAATAAATAAATGGTAAATAATAAAATCTGATATCACCAGAAAAATAAAATAAAATATAACATCTTTTTTCCTCAAACCTTAATTTTTTCCCTGTATTCCTAATTTCAGTGAATGGGATCATGAGACTTCCAATTCTGTAGTCAGTCTTGAATCACTTTCTTACTCTCCCCTTACAGATAATCAGCAAGTACACTTAATATCTTAAATATCTCAATTCTGATCACAAATTTGACTGTTCCTTAGTATACCTTGCCCAAGTTATCATCATTTCTCATTTGAATGACTGAGAGCACTTCCTGACTGCATCAAATCCATATTCTCTACAAAATAGTCAGAGATATATTTTCAAAACTCATATAATTTTGTCGTTCTCACACTTATGATTATTTGCTCTCAAGATCAATTCCGCCGTTCTTAGTGCTGATTCGTAATTTTTCTATTTGGTTTTATGAGCCACATGTCTAGGCCTCTACCAAATTGTCTACTTTCCAGTTGACTAAAACTCCCTTGCTCTCTGTACTTGGGATATTTCCATTCTCTTCTATAGGCCATGCTTATACCAGAGTTGTGTCTTTTACTATTGTTATATGTCATACTCGAATAAGATGTCTTTTCAGCTATATCTGCTCAATTTCTATTCAGCTGTCACATCACAGATAAGGAACTATTCTCTAGTGGATATTTGACATCTTGTGCTATGAAAAATCACTACTATAGGCCTAATATTTTAGCTATGGTAGTCATGTTACATATAGTAATTACTCACCATTTATTGTATAAGAAAATGAAGTTTTCAAGTCAACATAAACCTGTAACTGTGTTACCTGCCCTTTGATGTTAATACTCTAATATTGAAGACCAGTGTACCCATGATACACTGGTTATAAAATAAAAATCAAATACTTTCCAAATATCTATAGGTTTTGAAAAGAAAAGGAACGCAAGGCTCAATAATAATATTGGCAATTCTAGTAACCTAATTAACACAAACAAGCCCCACAGTGTTCTAAAGAAATATGATGAAGCAAAAAAAAAAAAAAAAATATATATATATATACAAGGAAGCTTATTCTGAAAGATCTCTTAAGAAGTTGAGACTGTGCAGATGTGTCATAAACAAGAACAAATAGCCAAGCGCACAAAACGCTAGGCCTCCCATTAAAAGAGCGATTATTAGAAAAACTCACAAATAATAGCAGTAAGTGTTGTGTAGGTTCCCTATTGCCCAGTATATTCCCAAAGTATTCCAGAGTATGATGTCACAGTGAAGGAAAGGGATGCTGACTCTTAGGGCACACGTCCCTCTAAGCTCTCCGTAAGCTTCTTTAAGGGATAAAGTGCCCCATGTTAGAGTGAAGGGGGATCAAGGTAAGACAGCAGAGAGTAGGGCAGAATCTTGGATCCTGTCCTATCCTTCCAGTCCAGTGTTTAGGGATAAGAAGGCCATGTCCAGGCCTTCTTCTCAGTCAGAACTGATTGCCCAATCTGTAGGCTGTGACTGCTTTTTTTATGGGACTGTCTACCAACTTCTTTTCTGGAAGGTCAGCTTATAAGAGATCAGCTTTGGACAAATTAACACTAATTTTTTTGATACAATTATAACAATAAAGTTGGAAGTAACTCTAATTAGTGTCG
Source organism: Arctocebus calabarensis (assembly GCA_963573935.1). NCBI lineage: Eukaryota > Metazoa > Chordata > Mammalia > Primates > Lorisidae > Arctocebus > Arctocebus calabarensis. The sequence goes on along the minus strand of CAUYON010177510.1, from coordinate 7,111 downwards.
TATTTTGTAAGTATTTTCAATATTATTAATGGAGCTACTGTAGTAATATGTTCTCTCAGCCACTTTATGGTCTCTCTACCATCCCAGAATTTTTCCATGTCAAGGTAAATCCATTTGAGTTTTTGGTGGGGCAGGGGCTGCTATTGTAGTAAATGTCTACACTGTATGTGTATGTATTTCCTGGTAAAAATATCTAATGTAGGTTCGGCGCCTGTGGCTCAACGGGCTAAGGCACCAGCCACGTACACCTGAGCTGGCGGGTTCGAATACAGCCTGGGCCTGCCAAACTACAATGACGGCTGCAACCAAAAAATGGCCGGGCATTGTGGTGGGTGCCTATAGTCCCAGCTACTTGGGAGGCAGAGGCAGGAGACTCGCTTGAGCCAGGAATTGGAGGTTGCTGTGAGCTGTGATGCCACGGCACTCTCTCCAGGGTGACAGCTTGAGGCTCTGTCTCAAACAAACAAACAAACAAACAAAAAATATCTAATGTAGTATAAAATTCTTCACCTATTTGTTTTTCAATATAACTTCTCCCTCATATGTTTTATTTAGTATTAGACATAGTGTATAATATAAATTACGTGTTTTCACATCTCCCCTGGGGTTATAAAGATTGCATCGCTTTTGGTTTATACGGAGAGGTGTGGTGGAAACATGCTGGGCCTATAACTCGAGGTTGAAGGATAAGAACCATCCTCTGTTAACCCCTTTTCCAAAAGGACAAAAAAATAAAAATGTTAGTTATATTCAGGACATAGTTTTATCAACCTTCTCATGTCTGCTGGTACCAAGGAAAATAGATAGCAAGCGGAAATTATTTTAATAAAAGATTTTTATCATAGTTCTGAAACTTAAATTCAAAATTAAATTATTAGTGATTAATTTAGTTTTTCTTTAGAAACTATCCATAATTTCAAACTTAAAAGGAAAATAAAAGCAATTTTTCTATGTAGATTTTCATTAAATTATCATTAAAAAAAGGATTTTCAAGGAGAAAAAATGGAAAAGACTATTTTCTCCTATTCTTTTTCAAAATCACTAGTGATTTAGAGTAATATCCACCAAGGTGGAAAGGATTGAAAAATGTGGTATAAATATGTATATGCACACACACAAACACACAAAATAGGATGCGTTCAGCCGTAAAAAGAATGAAATCTTGTCATTTGTGACATCATGGATCAACCTGCAGACCTTATGTTTAATGAAATAAACCAGGTACAAAAGACAAGTGCTGCCTGAAATCCCTTATAAGTAAAACTAAAAATGTTGATCCCCTAGAAATGTAGAGTAGAATGGTGGTTACCAGCAGCAAGAGATTGAGGGAGGGGGAACCAGGAGTGGACGGTCAATGGATACATAATTACAGTTAGACAAGAGGAATAAATTCAAGCACTCTATTGGATAGAAGAGTGACTCTACTTAATGACAATTGTATTGTGTTCTTGAATCTTGCAAAGAGAGGGAATATTGAGTGCTCTCAATACACAAATGATGACTGTGTGATATAATGCATTTGTTAATTAGCTAGAGTTAACAATTCTACAATACGTATGCACTTGAAAACATCATATTGTACATGACAAAAATATACAATGCTACCTGTTAATTTAAAAACAATAAAATTTAAAAGAAGAATATTGCAATTTGTAATACAAAAAGAAAAGCTGAAAATGTTATATGAACTGAAAACTTTTCATTATATATAAATACACATATAATGTTGCATATAAATATATCAAACACTATATTATATATAATGTTTCTACAAGATTGGAAGGTACCTTTTCTGATTATTTATATAAAATTCATATTGTGCTTTATGATAGGGAGAATAATATATGGATATACTTTACAATTTAAATAAACAATATTTTGATAACCATCAGTTCCATATTAAACATCAAAAATACATACAAAATTATTTCAAATAAATGAAACTATTCTTTTTTAATTGTATGGAATATTCTTGCCTGTAAATTTTATAGTGATAAATCTTCTAAATATTTTAGTGTGACACTGACGTTTTGGACAAGTTTTAACGAAAAACAAAATATTTAAAAATTGCATTTTTAAGATATATACCCTGGCCTCCAATCCGAGCTACTTAGGAGGCTGAGGCAGGAGGATCACTTAAGTCCAGGAGTTTGTTATGAGTTTGAGGTTGCTGTGAACTACGATACTATGATACTCTAGCCTGATGCAACAGAGTGAGACTCTATATGAAAAAAGAAAACAAAGCAAACTAAACAGATTAAGTGTTTGAATAACATAATACTTTTTTTTTTCATGGCAAAACGGTCAACCAAGTAAGAATACAAGGAAACTTGCTCAGCTTGATATATATCATCTATTAGAAGCTTAAAGAGAACATGTTTCATAATTTACAAGTGAAGTTTAAAATGCTTTCCATGATGGTAAATAATAAACCAAGGATACCTTCTCTTGTAACTTTAATTCAATATTGCATGGAAAGATCTAACCAGAGCAAACTATCAAGGGAGGTGGGGAAAGACATCCAGATTAAAAAGAAAAACATACACTATCTCTATTCATGATGCTATGATCTTGCATATAAAAGCTCTAAGGAATCAACAAAGACTTCAAAAACTAACAAATGAGTTCAAGTTGGAAGTATACAAAATAAATACCCATATACAAAAAATAATTACATTTATAAACACTAACAATAATCAAAAATGGAGGTGAGATAATTATTTATAATAGCATCAAAAAGAATAAAATACTTAGGAATAAATCAAATAAAAAGATTTTAAGACTCATGTACTGAAAATTTCAAAATCATGTTAAAAAAATTAAATTAGTTTCACCAGTACCCTGCTAAGTGTGTATCAATGTCTTCATATAGTGATCAAGAAAATGCCATTAAGGCTATCTCTAACAGCACGATCAAAATCTTTCTGATTGTGGCTCAGCGCCAGTGGCTCAATGGGCTAAGGCACCAGCCACCTGATCTGGCGGGTTCGAATCCAGCCCCCGGGCCCACCAAACAACAATGATGGCTGCAACCAAAAAATGGCTAGGCGTTGTGGCAGGTGCCTGTAGTCCCAGCTACTTGGGAGGTGGAGGCAAGAGGCTGGCTTAAGCCCGGGAATTGGAGGTTGCTGTGAGCTGCGATGTCACAGCACTCTCTCCAGGGTGATAGCTTGAGGCTCTGTCTCAAAAAAAAAGAAATATATATATATATATTTTTGATTGTATATGAAGTACATTCTGCCCTATGATTGCACCAATGTACACAATTATGGCTTAATAAAATTATTTAAAAAATTAAATTAATTATAAATAAATATAAAAGTTACTGATATTCAAGGTTTGGAAGACATCATTTGTTAATGCAGCAACTTTTCACTAATTGATCAACAGATTTGATAAAACTCTTACCAAAATCCAAGATGACATATTTTTGAACAGAAATTTGTGAGTTGATCCTAAAATTAATAAAGGAATACTGGAGAATCAGCAAAATCTTGAGTATAACATAAAATAAATTTGGAGAACTCTTTGATTTCATAGCTCATCACAAGTTATAGTAATCAAAACAGTGTATAACTAGAGAAAGATTGACATCTAAGTTAATGGAATACAATTACAAGTACACGATCGTACTCATATTTATTACTATTTGTTTTTTTGTTGTTGTTTGTAGACAGAACATCTACATGCGGGAAAGAATTTTTTTTTTCACGAGAGAAAGCGATGTTGAGACCAATGACTGTCTAGATACCAAAGGATGAAGTAGAATGTCCGCATCACATGCAGTAGAAAAATTAGCTCAAAACAAATCAAAATCCTAAATATTAATGTTCAAATAAAAAAAATTATTAGAAAAAGACATAGATGTAAATGTTTCTGACATTGCATTAGTTCATAGTTTCTTAGGTATAGTTTCTGAGATACGTACGATAGCCGTAGCACAAGAAGAAAATAAAAGATAAGTTGAACTGAATAAACATTTTGTAAAACGTAATTCCTTAAAGAACTAAAAGTAGACCTACTACTGCAGCCGTTCCGCTATTGAGCATATAGCCGAAGGAATATGAGTGATTTTATCAAAAAGTTACCTGCATTTGAATGCTTGTCGCAGCACGATTCACAATCACAAGGATGTGGAATCAACCCAAGTGCCCGTCAATTCACAAGTGGTTTAACAAAATGTTGTGTTATGTACCATGAGTACTATGTATCCATAATAATAAATGAATTAATGTCATTTTGAGCAATTTGGATAGAATTACAGAACATTATTCTAAGTACAATCTCTCAAGAATGGCAAAACAAATACACGTACTCTCTAACAATTTTAAGGGAATCAATGGGCACTCATAGTGACAGAAAGAAATAAAAGTCATTGGCAATAATATGAAGGCGAGACAGGAGGGGAGTGGGTAAACCCTACTCAACAGGTATAGTGAGAACTGTTAGTGTGATGGGCATACTAATAAGTCTGACTTAACCATTATAGAACTATACACGTAGCAGAAGTATTTGTAACCCCTTAATATTTTTGAAATTACAAAAAGTAAAACATACCACTGACAGAATGTGAGAAAATATTGCCAATGGTGTATCTCGCAAGGGACTTGCTTCCAGAATCAACTTTATTCATTTTTTTATATATTAAAATGTGTCTACTTAAGCATACATTTCAAAGAGTTTTAACAAAGTTATATATCCATATAATCACCTAATCACCACCTAAATCAAAATATAGGACTTTTGTTTCACCATATGAAGTTCCCTTCTTTTTCTCTTTTACAAATATCTCCACTCCCCCATCTCATTTTGTGCCTAGGAAATTGAAGCTCTCCTTTTGGTCATTATAGTTTAGACACTTCTTTTCTAAATTTTCATATAAATAGAATTCTGCATTCTAGCACATTTTGTTCAAGATATGATTTTGAGATTTATTTATGTGGTTGTGAATATCTGCAGCCCATTGTTTTTTACTAGAGTAAAATTGCATTGTACAAATATACTACAACATGTTTGTTCTTTCATTTGCTAATGAATACTTAAGTTGTTTGCATTTCTGGTCTTATGAATAAAGCTTCTGTGAGCAACCATGTACATGCCTTAGGATAAGCAAATGTTTTCATTTCTCTTTTGTGTATTTCCGCAAGTTAAATTACAAAGTCATATGGTACATGTATAGTTTGCTTTTGATAAAGTCCATTTCCTATTATTTATTTATGTTTTTTAGTCCCAAAGAAATTTTGTGTATAACCAAGATTACAAAAAGTTTTACGTTTACTCTAAAAGGTTTATAAACTCAGCTCTTTTATTTTAGTCTACAGTGTATTTTTATTTATGATTTTTGCCTATGCTATGTAGCAAGAGTTTAAGTTTAGTGTTTTTAATGTGAATAACTCAGGCTTCCAGCAATATTTGTTGAAAGGATTACTCTTTCATAATGGCACATTTATTGACAATCAACTGTTGACACGTGTGGTTCTATTTTTTAAACTCTTTTATGCTTTGCCAATTTCAAACAACAACAACAAGCTTTGCAATTGTTGCAATCTTCACAACAATTAAACATCATAGTGATATACCATAGATTTATTTTAATCTGTTATGAAATCTATCCCTAAATATTTCATGTTTTTATTTTTTATTTACTTTTTACTTATTTATTTATTTATTTTGCTTGTAGAAAAGGTCTTTGTTGGCGGGGGATGCTGCAGAGCGGCATTAAGGAGGAGGGGAGAGAGAGAGAGAGAGAGAAAGAGAAAGAGAGAGAAAGTGGGGGCACAGGAGAGAGAGGAGAGGAGAGAGCTACTCATGTTTTTAATGTTTATTTAAATAGCTTTTTTTTTTTAAGGCTGAGCACATAGTGAGAGACCCGTCTCTACAAAAAGTTAAAAAAAAAATTATCCAGGTGTGGTCGCGCGTGTTTGTAGTGCCAGCTCCCTGAGAGGCTTATGCGAGAGGATTGCTTGAGCTCAGGAATGGAAGTCCCAGTGAGCTATGATGATGCCACTGCACTCAAGCCTGGGTAATAGAATGAGACTCTATCTTAAAATAAATAAATATATCTTTTTTACATTTCCAGTGTTTTAATGCTTTTGTAGAAAATCACAACTGCTTTTTGAATTTTGACATTGTAACCTGTGATCTTACCAAGTGCACCATCAGTTCTTGTACCTTTTTTTGTGTGTGTGCAATTATCAGAATGTTCTACATCTTGTTATCTCTACATCTTGTTATCATGATTTCCTACCTGATAGCTTCTGTCATTTTTCTTATCTTATTGTACCAGTTAGGATCTCCAGTATTAGGTTGTACAAAACGGTAAGATGACATCTTTGATTTTTGTCAGTGTTAGAGGAAAACATTGTGGGATTTTAGCACTAGATTGTTCATAAGAACATGCTACAAACTGAGAAAGTTCTATTGCTAGAGTATTATATTATAATTAGATGCTGAATTTGTTCAAGTGATTTCCTACATCTATTCATATTTCAGAAAGTTTTCTCCTAGTATATTCTGTTTATATTCCATGGTAATTTATAGTATTTGATTTTCAAACATTGAACTAACATTGCATTCCTGGAATAAGCATTAATGGATACTGCATTATCATTTTTTTTTGCTCTAAGATTTTATTTATTTTTTATTTATATATATATATTGAATCATAGCTGTGTACATTAGTTCAATCATGGAGTACAGTGTGCGGGCTTCATATACAATCTGAGATAATTTCATTTGCCTGTTTGACATAACATTCGTGAGATTTTCTCATTTACTGTGTGAAAACATTTGTGTTCTGCATTTAGTAGTTTTCTCCTGACCCTTCAAAGATGCACCTCAAGTGTGATCTCACCCTTTATCCTCTCTCCCCCTACCCTCTCCCTCCCCTTCCCTCTCTCTTCCCTTTCCCAGTCTTCTTGTGCAAAAGTATCCAATGTATACAGCCCTAATATGAAGCAAATTTATACCTTTCATGTGAAGGCTACAACCCAATTATTGCATTATCATTTTTATGCATTGCTGGATTCAGTTTGCTACAACTCTGTCGACTATTTTGCTTCTCCATTCACATTGGATATCATGTTATTAGCGTTAGGGTAAAGCCATATTT
>CAUYON010177507.1:0-13851 GCA_963573935.1 Arctocebus calabarensis | reverse complement strand
GATGGAGACTTTACCTCTTTCATGTTTACATGGATGGAGCTGGAACATATTCTTCTTAGCAAAGTATCTCAAGAATGGAAGAAAAAGTATCCAATGTACTCAGCCCTAATTTATAGCTTTCATATGAAGGCTATAACCCAACTATAGTACAAGAATATAGGGAAAGGGGCAAGGGAGGTGAGGGGAGGGGTGAGGTTGGGGTGGAGGGAGGGTAATTGGTGGGGCCACATTTATGGTGCATCTTAGAAGTGCACAGGTGAACCTTGCTAAATGCAGAATATAAATGTCTTCATACAATAACTAAGAAAATGCCCTGAAGGCCATGTTAAACAGTTAGATGAAAATATTTCAGATTGTATATGAAACCAGCACATTGTACCCCTTGATTGCACTAATGTACACAGCTATGATTTAATAATAATAAAAATAAATAAATAAAGTAAAATATTTATCAACTGCCTCAGGAAGAGCACTGCATCTGAACAAATTCAGACTATAAACCTCTAAAACTGGCCGGCCGGCCTGTGTGTATCAGGCACAGATGCCCCAAACACAATGTATGTGATGAAGAATTAAGAAATATGTTGAGATTAGCTTCTGGACTGAGAAATTGAGTGTATGATGCTGTCATTTCCCCAAATAAGAAAGACTTGAGAGAGAATTGTTTTATGGGGTAACTGGTAGTGCTAATATACACTTCAATTTTGGATGTAAGAAGATGAATATGCCTGTGAAACATCCACACATAGAAGTTAAACAGACAGTTGAATAGCTGTTTCTGAAGCTCAGAGGTTGGGTATCAACTAGAAACATAGATGGAGTCAGTATCTTGGTAAGACTTAAACATATGAGAATGAAAGACATTACCTAAAGGGATGCAGGGAGCCCTAAGGTTTGAAAGATCTAACCTTTATTTAGAGATGAGGTCATGAGAAGGAACCAACTGAGAAATAATAAAAGCCTGTGGCTCAACGGAATAGGGCACCAGCCCCAACCCCAGCTAAAAACTGTAAACAATAGTAATAATAATAAGATACAATAAAATAAATAATAAAAGCCTAACAAGGGAAACCAGAGATGTATAGACTCACAGAAGCCATCAAAGTCACTTGAAGAAGATAACTTAATGAAAAAGGGACACTCAACTCTCTTAAATGCTCCAAGAAGTGATTTCATTACATGGCAGTAACTGCTGAACTCAACAGAAGTTGTTTTCGTAAGTGGTAGAGGCAGAAGCCTCCAACTTTGGAGTTGGATAGACAGTAGGGTAGAAAGGTAGACACGGCATATGCAGAGAAGCCTCACCAGAAGTTTGACAATGACATGTAACAGAGAAATGAGGGGAAGGATGCTGAGAGTATGATACCTCGAGTTTGAGTTCAAGACGGAAGATATTAAAAAATATGTTGACATGTAATCTTCATAAGGACTCTGTAATTTAGGAAAGTGTTATTTCTCCCATTTTCCAGATGATAAAACTCAGGTTAAATAGCTAGATGAAGTTCACACAGCTAATAAGAAGCAGAGCTGAAAGTTGAACCCAGTCTGTTTTAGTCCAAAATTCTAGGATAGACTTTCAATTCTTAACATTTTCTTGCATTTATTTACCCACATGACTGTTTCCCTCATTTACAAAATTATTTTAATACAAATAATCATTGTATATATTATGAGGCTCACTTTCTAAGAACAGAGGCTGAGCCTTACTCATCCTTGAATACTAAATACCTAGTATAATAACTGATCATTGGTAATAGGCCCTTTTAATGAATGTATGTTGCAGAAATGAATAAACAATGAATTAACCAATAGCTAGATTTGTAGCCTTTTAAAATAAAGAAAAATATAGAACTTTTCTATAAAACAATGCTATGAAGAACAATGGAAATATAGAGAAATTGGTCAGCCTTTAAAATATTTAGGATATAAAAGTGATAACACAGAGAAATAGTGCTTTCTTTAAGGGTGAATATAATAATTAAACCTGCATCAAACTGTTCTTTGTCCTCACTTCACACTTCCCAAGTTTGTAAACAGCAAACTGTTAAGTAAGAACTTGACCCAATCTTACATAATCACCAGTCTCTCTTGAAATAAACCGTGCTTGCCTGCCGCTTATTTTTTTTATTTTTCTCTGTACTTAAAATACATACAAGGTTCTTATCCCCACATGGAATCCATTCTCAGGTAGTTCTGATTTCATTGTGCTGTTCCACATGAGGCCAGCACATTTGTATGGAAAGGAAAAGGTGCGTTCAATCATCATGATACTGTGTGTGCCTGGTAATAGTAAATGGATTTCTTTAAACATTCATGTGATTGAGTGATTCCTCCAAACCACCACACATTTTGCTCAGCTGTTTTGCTGGCATGTTACTTCAAACCCCATTTAATACGATTTTTAATTGTTCCCTTTATCACATGAGTAAAGCAGTTTTAACAAATATCTGAAGGTCAAAATAATGTGCAATAGTTTAAAAATGTATGAACTCTGATGTCTGTCTTTAAATGTTAATAATGTAAGTTTCTGGGTGAAAGAATTTTGTATTGAGCTTCCTTTAATAAACTCTTTCCTTCTCATTTTCAGATAATTTATCCTTTGGAAGTCTGGACTGGAAAAAGAACTTTTCAGGTTAACAGAGTTGTTTCATGAGCTAATGTGGAATACTTCAGTTTAGTTTGGCTTGGTTACGGTTAGCTAGAAAAGAAGTTTAGGCTTTGCCCATCTACTAATTACATATATATTGATAATAGCTATTTGCGCTACAAAAAGTAAAATATGGATACCTAAAGTCAGCTAAATTTGCATTCTAATTATTTGCAGACAGCTTCTAATCCTACAAAGTTTGTTTTCTACTAGTTTTCCCCCTTCTATATCTATATTACCTACTAGTTTTTCCCCTGGTACATCTATAAGCATCAAGTATTTTTTTCCAAAAAGGATATACAATTTAGCTATTCATTTATGCAAATGATGGTAAACAGAATTATAAAGACAGATAATAAACAGCAAATGAGGTTATTTTGTTTCACGCTTTATGTTGTCAGAGTTCTGAGCATGGTTTAGTGTTTTCTATTCATGACTTTATATTACCAAATTACTCCCTGATGGCGGCTCAGATGTGCTTTTGTCTGCAAATGAGAAGGAATAAAATACCAGGACATTAACGTTAAATTACAATCGTTAATGGCGTAAATACGAAAATAATTACTGCATCATACCATCAATTGTTATGTGTTCATTACTGAAGTTCTTGTAAAGCCTTCATTTTCTTGTTACAATTATTTTTTCCTTTATTTTTGTCTGGCTATTTTATAGCCCTGACAGTACTTTAGCAACATTCAGCAGTTACACAAGCCATTTAATCCTGCTCAAAGCTTCATTTAAACTTCATTTAGCTTCATTTTATTTGTGTATATATGCCTTTTACTTCTTTCTGACAGTCAAAAGGTACTTCTGGAGTAGGTGCTGGAAAGATGTGTCAAAGGAGACCATCTTAAACCAGCAATAAACTTCGGAGAGGGTTTCAGACTTACTTTAACATCGCTGGATAAAATACCTTTATTTTTTATTTTATTTTATTTTATATTTTTGGCTGGGGCTGGGTTTGAACCCGCCACCTCCAGCATATGGGGTTGGCGCCCTACTCCTTTGAGCCACGGGTGCCACCTAAAATACCTTTATTAAATAAATCAAACTTATTGCGCCCCCATCCCCTAAAATTTTAGGTTTTGGCGTCCCCCCTCTCCTTCTCTTTCCTCCCACTCCTTCTCCTCCTCGTCCTCCTTCTCGTCCTTTTTGCCCCTTTTAAAAATCGACTTATAATTCTACCTCCAATCAGGCAAGATGCTTTCAAATCTCGGCTTTCTACTCCTTCCGTTTCTGTTTCTTTCCCCCTGTCTCAGTCTCACCTGCCTTTCCACCGCTCCTGCCCCAGCCCTCTTCTCTCAGCGTTCTCTCCATGGCTGGCTGGAAAGGGTCCCTTTCCTGCACACACACACACACACACACACACACACTCCAGATGCCTGGCCTCTGAGGGTCGTCCAAGCGCGCCCTTTTGTCTGCTCCACTCCCTGACCATCACTGCGCCTCTCGCCTGGCAGCCTCCGGCCAGCAGTGGCAGGACCGCTGTCAAAAGCTGGAAGGGGGCGGGTGTGGAGGCCCGGCGGGCGGTCCAGCACCGGCAGCATCCTGAGCCGCGCGAGCTTACACACACACACACACACACACAAACACACGAGAGAGAGGAGAGAGAGAGAGAGAGATTGAGAGAGAGAGAGATTTGTCACCTGTTCGCTCTCGAAGCCAGCTCTATCACTGGGTAAAACTTATTACTCGACCCCACCCCACCCTTGGAGTTCGAGGCATGTTGTGCACAGCTTTTTCAAAATATCCAGAGCGGGGAAAGGGAAAGTGCACATTGGACACGGCACAATTACATATAGCCCTAGTACCTCTCCTTTCTTTTTCACCTATTTACTCTTGCAATCTCATTAGCCTCTTCCTGACAACGCGCAAACGACAAGCACCCCATGCCCGCTGACAGTCCAGGCTTGGCGCCTCAGCCCCGGCGTTCCATCCCCGTCTGGGTCCCTCTGCCCGCCGCCCAGCCCCTGGCACTCTTTTCAACTCCTGCCATGTGCAGCCTGGCGCTGCCGGCTCCGTAGGACCAGCTAATGCTCCAAACTTTTTCTCGCCCTTTTCGTGGTCCCAAATCATGCTCATCCTGAAGGTCTGACGCCCCAGCCCCCAGCTTAGACCCCACAGGGGAATGGGATGAGACCCACTGTTCTCATGGACTCGAGGCTCGAGGTGCCCAGCGCTAGTGTGCGCAGGACAGCTCTAGACTCGGCAGGGATTCGACGGGAGCCCGGGCGGACCCAGCTGGCAGGTGCAACTTGCCAGCAACTCCCGGTTCCCGGTCCTTGGGGACCGCGGGTTTGGCCTGATGAGAACAAAGCTGGAGTCCGGGGAGACTGTCAGACGGGAGGCGCTAAGACAATAGCAATAAAGGGAACTTAGAAGACAACCTCTGTGCAAAGTTGTCTGCGAGTCCAGATGTCCTGCGTGCGATCGGTCGCGGGCTCGCGCTGCAGACCCCGATCCCCCAGCCCCGGGCCCCACCGCAGTACACGCAAAACCCCTCACGGCAGCCAGTCCCTGCATACAGTGTAAATGCCCGGGGCACCCAGACGCATCCTGGGGCTCCGGGGACGCTCAGAGCTTGGACAGTAGCCACCCGGCAGGAAGACCCGCCAGCGCGCTCTCCTGGCTTTACCTTTCGGCGGGCTGCCTGGGAGTCCGCGGCGCGCCGCCGGCTGGCTGTGCCCTCAGCCCCTGCCGCCGCGGTGGAGAGCAGACAGCCGGAGCCGGGCTCGCTGCGCCCCGCCCCCGGGCGCCAGGCCCCGCCCCCCGGGCCCAGGCCCCGCCTCTCCACGCTGGCCCGCAACCACACGGAGCCTCCACCGCTCAGTGGGGTTCCTTCCTGAGCTGCTGTGGAGGCGGCGTCCGCGGCTGCTGCTGCAGGTGACAAGGAAGCTGTTCTGTCCCTATCGCTGTCGCCGCTGCTGCTCTTGCATGCCATAGGCCAGCTGGGATGTCCCAAATTACCAAGAGGTACCCCCCACACCAAACAATTGGAAATTACCTCTACGTAAAGGGGTACTCTGATTGTGGTCCGCGAACCTGCATCAAGATCCCCTGTGAACTTGCTAGAAATGCAAATTTCTAGACTCCACCCCACATCTACTGAATCAGAATCTCTGAGAGTGAGGCAGAGCTATGTGTATTTTAACAAGCTCTTTAATGCTCTTCCAAGCCCATTAAAGTTGGAGAAGCACAGACTACTAAGAGAACTAAATGGTTGATCAGGCACATGCTCCCTCAGTCCTGAGCCCCAGCAGCCCACCCGGGCCGAGAGTTTAACTTGGCAGTGCTTGCAAAGCTCAAGAGTATGTTGTCTGCACCCTGGATGTCATTCATCTTGCTTTATTGACTGTGAAGTCTTTAGAGATAAACAGAGAAGGGAACACATTTACTTCTGATCTGACAGCTCTAATGAGCTCAAGGAAGAATTATGTAAACATTATTAAGTGTAATAAACACGTGTCGGCATAAGGCAATCTCCTCTGGAGAAGGCTTGGCAAAAGCAGGCATGAGCCAACGTTTTATTCATAATGTCTTTTTAACTTTATGTTGCCTGTGTAATAGGCCTTTGGCTTTGCTGTTGCCCAGACGGAAAATCATTACCCCAGTAATGGATGATCCAGTTCAAAAGGAGAGTCACTGGGATGCTGACGCTTTCATTCATAAACACTATGTATCAGAGAAAAGTGAAACCATCTTTTGCCAATGTGTGGTTTTAATTATCCAACTATTATACAAGTTTCTTGTTTCATCTTCCTGAGTTGTCATTTGGCTCAAACTATAGGAAACAAGTAAAAGTTAGCCATTCATTCTGCCTTACCATTTTTTGTAGTGAGTTCCCCTTTCGTTTCTTACATTTTCCAGAGGTTTAGCCATTATAACTATAGATGTTCCTAGACGTTTGATTGGGTTATATCTGAACAAACCCATCATGAGTTGAAAATGCATTTAATACACATAAACTTCTAAACATCATAACTTAGCCTACCCACTTTAAACATTCCCAAAACACTTACACTAGCCTTGGGCAAAATCATCTGGCGGCATAGTACACCGTAGAACTTGGTGGTTTACCCTGTTGATCGTGTGGCTGACTGGAAGGTGTGGCTCCGCTGGCTACTACTGTCCACCATGACAAGAAAGTATCCCATCACTTCTGCTGACTGCATATTCCTTCTGCACCAACATAAAGTTAAAAAAGTAGTAAGTTGGCAACCTTGTGTCAGGCACTGTCTATACTGGAGGATATGATGATCCTTTGCCAACGGGAGATGATGGTACTGCATTGACCTCCATTGCTTGCTCTAGGAATTGATTCTAACTTTGAACTTTTGTTTTAGGTGGACTTGGAAGCTTAAAATTCAGGTCCTCAAAGAAGCCTTGTCAGTGGTGCCCAGAGGAAGTGGGCCTTCAAGAAACCTCTCTTCTAATCAGTTCCTCCTTCATAAAAAGTCAACCTTTTTTTCAGGACCAATAGCATCACCGTTTTAAGTAATGAAAGAGAAACCTTATGAAGAAAATCAGTACAACACAGAATCTCCAGTTTAGCTTCCTCTATGAAATTTCACGAAGTGATATGAGAAAAAGGACAAGAAATCTGATACCACAGGGCTCATTCCAGAAAGGAGATAGAATAGGAAGGAAAAAGAAAGACAAGGAGAGAATGAAGGAAGAGGGGAAGGGAGATAGGGAGAGAAGGAGGAAAGGAACATTAATACATTAATAGCTGCTCAGACCTTTGAAATTAATCCAAAACAAAATCGGAAAGCAGTGGCAGGGTGAAAGGGCAGTAATGTGACAAAGCCCCATGCTTTACCCAACTCCATGTAGGGATAGGTCAGATTCTAAAGGAACAAACTGGAGTCAGGATTCAAGTGATTTATTAAGAAAATGCCCAGGAAATAAAACAGGACAGAAAATGGGTGGAGTGTATGGGAGGAGAACAAGGAAGGAGGCTGAACCAGGGGCCAAAAATCAGGGCCTGGCCTGATTATTCAGAGATGCTCTGAAGTTTAAGTTGAGCCTCTAAATCACCCCACATTGAGTAAAGAGAGCTGGGCATTCATATTCCCTTGCAGAACAGTGTATTGGTAAACAGTCTCCTGGGGAAACAAACTTCTTGGCACTTCCGTAGGCTCCAGTAGTTTGAGGGCAATCCTTCAAAGAAAACACAAGCTCGCTAGCTATTGAAAGCAATAGAACTCAGAAATCTTGAGGAGGTGGGATGTCACACAAAAATAGTAAAATAGATTTTATAGTATCTGAGCTGATACTTGACTTTCACTAATTCAATAGCTACCTTTCCCATTTTGGCCACCAGGCATGAGCTCAATGGCTAAACTCCGCACCCGATGTTTCCCAGCATTGGGAACATGAACCTTAGCATCAAGCAACTCTGAGGTGTTCTATGGGTGGTATGGGGGGGGGGGGTGGCTACTGAGGAGGTTTGGGCAATATCAAGTCATGTCAAAGAACTGAAATGTAGGCAGACTTGACAGTGCCCTTAAGACCTTGTCACCCAAGAGAGCCACCTTTGGATGCCTGGCATAAGAATGTATGGACAACTAGTCCGTCTTAGCCACAGAAGTCTTGACAACTCACACTAGAGCAGTTAAATAGGGAGAATTTGCATCTTTTTCATCTATTCCCCTCCCAGCCCCTCAACCAGAGGAGAAGGGAATTATGCCTTGAAAATAGAAGAAAAAATGAACCGGAATCACAAAACAAAACTTGGGTTTTCCTTGAATCCTTGGTGCTGGTTTAAAAAGAGCCATGTCTCCTTCCTCATTAGAGCTCCTTAGGCTCAAGATTGATCTGTGATCAGAGAAAGAGAGCTCCAAATTGGAGATGAACTGGAAATTTAAAATTGATGGATTTTTAAGAGCTGAAAATGAATAACTGAAAGTCACTTAGAGTTTATGAAATTTGCCCAACGTCTTGTTAAGGAGTTTTCTAACCTCCTGGGGAAGAGAGATTTGATATAATGCCTTTGAAATAGTAGTTTAAGAAAAATATAATAGTTTCATGTTTACGCTTCAGTTTGTACAATAAATTTGTTGTATTTGGAATTGTTTGTTACTTCTGGCTGCCTCCCATGATGTGTCCTCAAGTAACTTTCCCTACCTTAGGTGAGCCTCCACACCAGTGTTTATTAGGATGGCTGTGGCCTGGCAGGGCTTATCCTTCCCAAAATCGTGTGCCCTGAAACATTGAAACCTTTAACAAGGCACAAAGGAAAATATATAATGTCACTGTACGTGGTTAAACATTATATGTAAGTCAAATTATTTTGCTTTAAGGAAAAACACTAGGTTAGAAATATACATAGGATAATTTCTTCTCATTTTTCATTTCCTTTAAAATACGTACCTACTTAAACACGTCACTTTTATTTTGGTTGAAATGTTTGGCCTTGGGAATGTGCACATGAGTTAAACAATTTGGGAAACTGTTAAGAACATTAGTGGAAAAGTGATTCAGCTGATAATCTGAAAGCTGGGAGGAAGAACCTGGTTTTCCAAACATTGTCGTCCCACCAGAGAGATGTCAGGAATCCACTGTTCATTTTTTACCACTGTTTGAAATGCTCTGTGTAGTCCCAGCTAGAGTTTCCAGCTTAAGTTTTCTATCTTCCTCCTTCCTGTCTGGCATTTCCTAACCTTCCCTTTAGTCTGATTCTATGCCCAGACTTTACTTGCTCCATTTCCCACTTAGACCAGGAGGCAAGCAGGTAGTAAGATAAGACACAGGGTACATCCTGTGCTGCAGCAGAGTGTGATAAATATGATTCATTAAACACAGTGTGCATCAACATCGGGTCAGGGTAGGAAATATACAGCATAATGAATAGTGTATAGTTTGAGATTCGAGAAAGTACTGTCATCCTACCAGGGTTTTCAGTGGCATCATCAATCACAGAAGTAAAAGTGGAATAGTTTGTGGTTTACTAGAATTCCATAAAGATGTTTTTCACTTCCCTCCTTACTACCCCCACCAACTCACACCTGCTTTCCTAATGATCATAAAATCAATCCACCACCTGTGAGTAACTCCCAATTACCCTTTCCCCTATCGACAGCACTTTTTAAAGTGTCAGTATGATTATCCAAGAAAAGCTTTCAAAAATTATTCAATATACGTTGTCAAAGTTTATTCATTAACCATAGCATTAGATTGCACCATCTCAGAAGGGGGTCGAGCTACTAACCCCCCAAAGATTGCAGTATCCTAAAAAAAAAAAAAAATCATAAGATCTAGCTCACATTGCGCACTTAAAAAAACTTCCTCCCTCCCATTTCAAATCATTTCTTAAAGGCTCAATTTTCAGGAAATTAATAACAGTGACAGGAAAATGTGAATCTACTGAGAAAAATCAGGATTTGTGGAGGAATAGTCTGTGTGTCTAGTACAATTGACTCATCAAATTTTGTGTCCATAAATATTCTTTTTTGTTGAATTCAGCTAAATTTAATAGTTGTTTCAGAAAAGAAATTTTTAAGTGTAAATTTATATTCCATTTTCATATTAATTATTAATTTAATTATTAATAGAAAATATCCAGATAATATTCTAAGTTGAAGATATTGTACAACATTAAAATGTGCATGGGTATAAAACATCCAATGATTTAATTAGGACACACAAAAATCTCATTTCTATTATTTTTAGCTTATAAGAAAATGGTGGAATTAAGTCATTTTCAATTAGCACAAAGAGCTATCGCTAAAAATAAACATAATCAAATTTCTATAACCTGTACACCAGTTGTGTAACTGATTTCTAATATAATTATAGAGGTGATTTAAGTTCAGCTTAAAAGACTATTCAGATCCTAATGCTTCAAGTGTCTTATTTTCTTTCTCCTCAGATTTTCAGACATTAGCCTAAAACCAAATCAAGTCTCTTTGCAAAGTCTTTAATGCTCTGTGAAATGGATACTCAAATAGCCTATGGTATTCATTAGTTTAAAGAACCTTAGGAGTAGATTCCATCACAAATCTGCAGTGATTCTAAACTGTATATTCTATGTGCGTGTATCCACGGGTGATTTTACACAATTATGATTAAATCATTCACCTCTTCTTAAATTAGAAGTGAAGAAAATTCATCATCATTTTAACATTCACTGACTGCTCACTGTATACTAGAAATTGTTATTACAAAGGTGAACAAGACACCGCCCTCCCTACTCTCTGTGAATTTAGAGCCATAATATCAGATTATATAAACTCTTTAACAGATGAAGATAGAAACTCTTCACAACTGGCACATCCCAAAATGCTGCACATTTTTTCCTTTATATTCACAATTATAATGAGATTTTTCTCTTAGGTGCACTTCAATTTTATAGCTGTAGATTGTTAAAAAATAATACTTTGGGAGTTTTAATTGAAGTCTTACATATTAATATGGCACAAAAGACTGTTTTAGAATTTAAATCTTGTCTTCATCTTTTAAATCTTTATTTCTTTCTAGGAGGATTAAGTATTTCCCTTTTCTTTTTTCTCTAGTGATTTGGAAGTTACAATGGCTAGTGTTTATTCCAAGTTATAAATGACATTCGAATGTATATTTTATTATCTTGATCAGGAATTAAACATCTCTATTAAACTACCTATAAGAGATAATTTTGTACACCTTTACTCTCCAAATTACCCTAAATAAAAAACTATAGAAATGTGAGTTCCAGATATATTATTATTACTTTTTGAGTTCTGTATGTGCTCTTCCAAGAAATATATTTATCATCAGTAAAAGTTTAAAAATCACATTAATGGGACACAGGTTAACAATTCTGGGGTTGCCAAACACACATCCTGGATTGAACAGTAAAGTCAATATTAGCATGGCAGATTGTGGGAGACAGGCTTCTCACAGTTTGGAGTAGGAGGTTGCAGATACGTAAGGCAGGGAGGCTAGAATGATAATTGACTAAAGGTTCTTTATCATTTGAGATATCAATAAAAACTCATGTTCAGGTTAATATAGATACAGAGGGTCATATACAGAAATATTTGTAGAAATGTTAATATGTACAAGTTAGTACACAGATGTGTATGTTCTTGCTCCTAGGCCCATCAGCTGAGTGGGCCTAGAAGCAACAACAACCCAAGAGTAATGAACATGGCAGCACCCAGATCTTGGTTTCTCATACCATTCTCTCATAAACAGAACAAGAGAAGTTTCTAAGTTTCTTAGAGAAATGATTGGTTCTAGAACTAGGGCAGAAAATGATAAGAATGATTATTAAAATAGCTAATAGTTATGACGTCATTCCTCTGCTTCTATAAATGCGTTAAGCATTTTATATGTAGTTTTTCACTTAACACAAGAATAACCCCTATAAGGTAGGTACTAGGTCTAAATTTTAGGTTTCACTACTCAATGCCATTTTAAATGCTACTACTTCCAGTTACATCTTTTTTTGTTTGATTTATTCCTTCATGACTAGATAACCAAGAAAACCCTTTTCAAGCAATTTTTGTTTTCATCAAGATTCTTGGGAGAGTAACATTTGCTAACCCATGCGTGTCTATCAGTTTTTGTGTTGTTGGGTCTCACCATAAACAAACAAGGGCCTAACCAAGCATATATGCAAGGGCTGTTGGGGAAGTATCCAGCCATTGTTAATACTGTTTCTCACATTTCATGGCTGAATACTCCTTTGTATAACTAAACCTAAAGAGGATTTTCCCCTCAATATTCTGTAGAGGTTCTTCCTTCATTTCTAGTGTTTAGATTCTAATACAACCTGATGGTGTTTCTTTTTGGGTAATGTGGTATTTACCTGATAGCAATTTAAAGTTTTAAATTAATAAGGTACTTAAGAAATGCTTGAGTATCAATGTCTTTATATAGTGATCAAGAAAATGCCACGAAGGCTATCTGTAACAGTACGATCAAAATATTTCTGATTGTATGTGAAGCACATTGTACCCTATGATTGCACCAATGTACACAATTATGATTCAATAAAATTATAAAAAAAAAAAAAACTCCTGGCACCCAAAAAACAAAACAAAAAAAAAGAAATGCTTGAGTATAGGCTGTTTGGTATAATGTTAATTAACACTCTTAAAGTGCATTCGTCTGAAGGCTCAAGCTTTTCAGGAAAATGACCTATATTTAAAAATTTGTGACATACAAGATTCATAGTCCTTCAGGCTATCTAACTGAACATTGATTTTGTTGCATTATCTGTTTCAATTGTTTGAGTTAGGTTGCATTCTTCTTATAGACAATTCTTCTTCAATACATTTTTAACGTTCTTTTATACATCCTATCTATCCTTTTCCTTGTGTTTCTAATAATCTATATTTGACTCTTCTAGACACATTTAAATATTTTTATTATGAAAGTAACAAAGTTACAGAAAATGATACAGCACACAAATGTAGAGTATAATGAATTATTACTAAGCAAACACCACTATAAATACCATTTTGATCAAGAAATAAAACACAGCCATCTACTAAGAGGCCTCAGCATAACACTCTTCCATTCTCTGTCCTCACCCTTGGTAATAATCACACTCCTGACTTCCTCAATACTTTTTTTTTTTTTTGGCATTTTTTAAATCATTTTATACTGATGCATACATCCCTAAACAATGTAGTTTGGTTTGACTTGATGGAGTTTTGTATGAGTAACACAGTATTTAAAGACTGCTTTCTTTCACTCAAAATTATTTTTGAGAGATTCATCCCATGTTCTTGTGAGTAGTTGTAGTTAATCTTGCTTTGCTTTAGAGTATATTATTCCAATGTATGAATATAATACAATTTCCTTATTAATTATGCTGTGGATGGATATTGAATTTGCTTTAAGTTTTTGTTTATTGCAAACAGTGCTGCCATCACTATTCTTGTTTATGTATGTTAATAACCCATCCCTCTTCTGAGAGTATATACCTTGAGTGGAATTGCAAGGTTGTAGGGTATATATATATATATATACACACACACACACACACACACACACACACACACATACACACACACACATATATATATACATTTAACTTTGAAATGCCCAATTGTTTTCTTAAGTGATTATACAATTTTATATCCACCAAAGTACTATATATTCACCAAGTTTCTATCGCTTTATACTCTTGCTAACATTTGATATTGTCGAACTTTACAAATTTTTGCCAATCTGCTGGGCAGGTAAGTTTTGATTCTCGTTTTATTTTGCATATC